>OX940799.1:60456811-60590932 GCA_954870605.1 Acer campestre
TTTTCGTACAGTGTTGATGGACTCGCCGGAGTTTCTCTCCTTGTTAACACAGTATGATGATGACAACAGCATTATAAATCATAGAGATGATGTGGTGAATCAGTCTGACGTAGCAGTTATCATTTACTCCTCTGGAACTTCTGGTCCAAACAAGGGCGTGCAATTGACTCACGGGAATTTGATAGCAGTGATGATAAGCACCACCGGAGTTGATAAATATGACGAAAAGCAATTAGTGTCTTTAGCTACGCGAGCTTTGGCTGGTGTGTTTGGTTTTACAGCGATGATGAAGGCTATTTCGCGAGAGGAGACTCTGGTTTTGCTGCCGACGACTGAGCTTGAGACAGTACTTGAAGCTGTGGACAAGTATAAGGCAAATTATTTGCCGGTGTCGCCGTCAGAGATTGTTGCATTGTTGAAATCGGATTCGACGAATAAGTACGATCTCAGCTCGCTGATGTTTCTCGGGTGTGGTGGCGCTCCGCTTTCTGAGGATGTTGCTGTCAAGTTCAGAGAAAAATTCCCCACCGTGCAAATCCTGAGGGTAAAATCTTTCAATTTAACTAATAGACAAAATAACTGTGAACACTTGAAATGTTAATGTTTACAAAAACTGAACTCATATAATAATTAACCACAAATCAATTTTTCTTATAATGCGGGTATCCTGCAAAATCGTGCCGTACATAATATATATATATATATATAGAGAAGGTTTAATCAAGGGCAGAATTTGACCCTGTAAAGTTAGGAGTGCACACTTTGTATCGTTATAAAATTGGGATCTCATACGAAAAAATATAGGTTAATAGCACAGTTCTATATATTTTTTTGTGTGAGATTCCAAATGATACCGGTGTTATTGAAAAAAGATACCGGTATCTATTGGAATCATGCACGAATAAAAATGGGATTCTCGTAATAGATCTCACACCTGAACAAACATTTTGATTATAATGATTATCAATTCCTATAATAAATAATCTGATCCAAACCTTGATTTGGTAAATATTGTATCTTTGCTTAGGGATATGGTTTAACAGAGACAGGAGGAATGGCTACAGCAACGAAAGAGCCGGAGGAGGTAACTCGCCTGGATTCAGTTGGTCGACTAGCTGAATTTATGGAAGCCAAGATTGTTGATCCTATAACAGGTGAAGCATTGTTTCCGGGCAAGGAAGGGGAACTCTGGTTGCGTGGTCCAAATATCATGAAAGGTATATTCTACTCTAACAAACTATATACAAGAGTACAAGAACGGAAGGTTTTTTTTTTTTTTTTTTTTTCATTAAATATAAATCCACGTCAGAGTGGTTAATTTAAGAGGCAATATGACTTGGATAAAGTATAGTAATTATTTTGACATTTAATTTTCTTACTGGGAAAATTACTAATCATCTTGTTTGATGATCATAGAATTAATAATGGTGCATGTTAATGTAGGTTATATAGGAGATGATAAGGCTACTGCTGAAGCTTTGGATTCAGAAGGTTGGTTGAAGACTGGTGATCTATGCTATTTTGACTCACAAGGTTTACTCTTCATTGTTAGTAGGCTAAAGGAACTGATAAAATACAAGGCATTTCAGGTGATTTAATTAAAAAAAAAAAAAAAAAAAAAAAATTTATAAATATATTACCAACAAATTAACTTGTTTCTTCATTATAAAAATATGGATTTTAAGTAAACACATTTGCATGTATAGGTTCCTCCAGCTGAATTGGAACATTTGCTTCTTTCTATTCCAGAAATAGCTGATGCTGCTGTGATTCCGTACGTGTAAATTTGTAGCCTCATTAATTTTGACCTCATCAATCTGCAAATATATATTCATAATAAATTTGCTATGCTTTCAAGCTGCAGATATCCTGATGAAGATGTTGGTCAGATTCCAATGGCCTTTGTAGTGAGAAAACTCGAAAGCAACATTACTGAGTCTCAAATCATAGAATTCATTGCAAAACAGGTTGCTCCTGACTACCACTGAACAATTTTTTTTTTGGAGTTATATATAAGATGTTAAAAGAAGAAAAAAACGAATTTTTTTTTTAAAAAAAATATCAATAAATTTCCCTAGTATGGTCGAAGTTTGGCAAAAAAAAAATTTTTTTTGAAAGGAAATCAAATTCACCGAACCCAATCTTATTTATGACTACCCTTACAAGTTAAAGGTGATGCATATATTTCTTCTTGCTACAGGTTGCACCATACAAGCAAATAAGGCGTTTTGCTTTTATCAATTCTATTCCGAGATCTCATGCTGGAAAGATCTTAAGAAGAGAATTGGTCGATCGTGCTCTATCTGCAAATTTTTCTACATCATCATGATCCACCTACTTAATCAACAGATCAGGGAGCTCGATCTTAATTTGTTGGATGCTGATCAGAAATGCATGATATTGTTCAACACATTTGGCAAGATATATGGATCTCATATATATATATATATATATATACACACACACGATGTAAATTGATGTTGGGTGCAAGCAGTGCCGGCCCTGAGGCAGGTCAACTAGGTGTGCTAGCCCAGGGCCCAAAAAGGGTCCTTTTTTATTTTATTTTATATATTGCTCACTTCTTTGAACTTTGATAAATAAATGGTCCAAAAAGGGTTCAGATTTATTGTTATTTTTCAAACTTCATATAATTTTTTTTTTGAAAAAGCACTTTATTAAGGCACAAAGCCAGCACAAACACACGGGCACAACAAGCCCAACACCAGGGCACCACACCCCACCAAACCACCCAGAAGAAAAACAAGCAGAGCGAGCAAACAAACAGCCCCACAAAAACAAAAAGAAATAGAAAGACCCCAACAAAACACGCCCACCACAACAGCCAACAGCCCCTCAAAAACAAAAAGAAACAGAACGGGTCAAATATCTCCCCAAACCACAAAGTCCCCATCAGAATTCGAACCCATCTTAGCCAAACTATCAGCGAAAGAATTGTAAATTCTTGAGTCGAACACCACCTTTATGTGACCATTAGATTTCAGATTATCCCGGATGTCCACAATAGCCCTCCATTGAGCAACATAACCAAACTCGCCATCATTGACCCATGACACAGCCACTTTTGAGTCACCCACAATCAAAATATCATGGTCCTCAAAATTCGAACAATCCGTAATCAGCTCCACCGCTTTCTTAATGGCAAATAACTCAGCAGTGTTCGAATCCAGAATCCCCAAATGGTAGGAAAAAAGACATAGAACTTTTCCGTTAGCATCTCTCAGAACACCTCCAATGCCCGAAGGACCCGGTTTGCCTTTCACCGAACCATCCACATTAAACTTAAGGCACCCTATCCCAGGAGGGATCCAATCCATAAGAGTAGTGCTCTTGAATTTCTTCTTTTCAACACACAACTCCTTCATATTAATCATCAAAATCTCAACCGCCTCTTGCGACCCTTTCCCCAAATGTTTGAACCACCAAACAATTCTAAATTTTACTAGCTCCGCCGCTTGCCCAACCTCCGTCATCTTCTCTTCAAAGACCTTCAGGTTCCTACATTCCCAAATTGTCCACGTAATGGCAAAGAACAACGAATTCCACATTCTTTCTTGCCTATAGCTCGGGCACAAACCACTCCAACCTGTCAGCCAATCATTGATAGAACGGTTTATGCAATAGTTCACATCCCACCATTCCATACAAATCTGCCACAAACCCCTCGACCAACCACAATGCATAAAAAGATGATCAATCATCTCCCTTTCCTTAGAGCATAAAGGGCAATTCATGTCCAAAAACTGATCCATACCATACCGTTGCAGCACATCCTTAACAAACACCTTACGTCTCCACAGTTGCCAAACGAACACCTCAAGTTTAGGAGGGCAAATCCCTTTCCAAAGGCATTTTGGAACCCCTTCAGAGATCATATCCGGTTGTTCCAGCTTTCTCTTGAAAGATTTAACAGTGAAAATACCATTTGAGTTGAAAGACCAAGCCATCGAATCATCAATCTCTCGTCTTATGCGGATACACCCCAGAAACCTCAAAAAACAGCCCCATTGCTCCTTTTCCCAGTCAAAACAAGGCCTTCGTAAGCCTACATCCCACACCCACTGCTCCCCCTCCCAAAAACCAAAATTCTGAACAACCCCAAATTTCCGGACAGCAAGAGCAAAACACCGCGGAAAAGCAACCTTCAGAGGTCTGCCCTCCACCAAAATTTCCGACCACATTTGCACCCTATTCCCACAACCAATAATTGGCAAAAAACCTTCCTTAACCACATTCGCAGCCTTCGAACCAGCCCTTAACAAATCCTGGACAGATTTTACAAAAAACGAAGGAGACTTCTTCCCCTCCCAATTCCACGAGAGAGCACTTTCGTCCACCTTGTATTTGGCACAAATCACTCTTCTCCACAAGGAATTACGTTCCTTGCTAAACCTCCACAGCCATTTGGCCATCATGGCCTTATTTTTATCCGTGATAGACCCAATACCAAGACCCCCTTGAGCTTTCCGTTTGCAAACATCCCCCCAACTCATAGCATGTAGCTTTCTTTTAACGATGCCATCACCCCACAAAAAACCCCTTTGAATTTTCTCAATTCTTTTCGCAACCCCTATAGGCATCTTGAAGACGGAAAGGAAATAGGTAGGGATGCTTGAAATCACCGAATTAATCAACACTAATCTCCCTTTTGAAAGAAATCTCCTTTTCCATGGAGCCAAACTTCATATAATTATATCAAATTTGGACCCAAATAAGAAAAAGAGTGGTGATATTTACACCCCTATAAAACTATATGTACACCCCAAATTTAAATATTTTTAGAATTCCGAAATTATCCTTTAGTTAAATTATCAATATTTTAATTAAAAGATGTATTGACATCATCCAAAATAAACTTGACTATCTAAACAACATCAGAGTTGAGTGCATATTGAGCCAATGTTGGATTGCAGGCTTGCAGCCAAGCAAACAAATTTCCTTCTAAAACTCAAAGTGAATCGAACTTCAGAAAAGTGGGATAAAAGCCTCAACAAATTCTAAAATGTCAAAGATAAGGCCTCCAACTTCAAAATAGGGAGCTGACTTGGTTAAAATAAGATCCAGGGAAGGCAAACAAAAGAACTCGCAGGGGAACAGCGGCTTTCTTGATGCAATCCGTCTCCACACCCCAAGCCATGTGTAAACTAATAAGCAAGACTGGGGATCTTGGCTATTTTGACTCTCAAGGTTTACTCTTCGATCGCTGTTAGTAGGAACTGATAAAATACTAATCATTTCAGGTGAATATTTACCAACAAATTAACTTGTTTCTTCATTATAAAAATATGGATTTTAAGTGGATATATATATGTAATAAGCACATTTGCATGTATAGGTTCCTCCAGCTGAATTGGAACATTTGCTTCTTTCTAATCCTGAAATAGCTGATGCTGCTGTGATTCCGTACGTATATATTTATAGCCTCATTATTTTTGAACTCATCAATCTGCAAATATTTATTCATAATAAATTTACTATGCTTTCAAGCTGCAGGTATCCTGATGAAGATGTTGGGCTGATTCCAATGGCCTTTGTGGAGAGAAAAATCGGAAGCAACATTGCTGAGGCTCAATTCTCAAGTCATGGAATTCATTGCAAAACAGGTTGCTCCTCACTACCACTTTTCAACAATTTTTTTTTGAGTTATATATAAGATGTTAAAAAAAACGAAAAAAAAATAAATAAATCAATTGATTCTGTGAAGAAATGGATCCATCACTTCATTTCTAACAAGGTGTCACCGTTTTCGTTCTTTTAAATAAATTTCACTTGTATCGTCGAAGTTTTCCAAAAGAATAGAAGGATAAAGGAAATCAAATTCAATGGATTCCGAACTCAAATTTATTCACGACTACTCTTGCACTAAAGTTGATGTATATATTTCTTCTTACTGTAGATTGCACCATACAAGCAAATAAGGCGTGTTGCTTTTATCAATTCTATTCCAAGATCTCAACCCGGAAAGATCTTGAGAAGAGAATTGGTCAATCTTAGCTCTCTCTGCAACTTTTTCTACATCATCATGATCCACGTACCTACTCAGTGAGCTCGATCTTAATTTGTTGGATGATGATCAGAAATGCATGTTGTTGATGATCAACACATCTGGCAAGATACAGGGATCATATATATATATATATGATGTAATAGAGTTGAGTATTTGTGAATTGAAACAACCGTATATTATTCATCATAAGTATTGGTATTTATACAAGTTACATAATGAGGAAATTGAGTCTAACTACACAACCTAAATACTTGAGAATAACAGATGTACAGTCCTAATGAGTATAGGATAAATCATGTAACCTCTTTACTGTTATCATGCCCCTGCAAGATAGAACTTCCGTCGAGGACGCTTATCTTGAATCTGTGATCAGTGAACTGCTTGCGCGCTAGTGTCTTTGTGAGAGAGTCTGCGAGCTGATCGTTGGTGTGAACATGAGCAATTCGAAACTGGTTTCGAGCCACTTGATCCCGAACAAAGAAGAAATCTATGGCCACATGCTTCATGCGGCTGTGGAAAATAGGATTCGCACAAACATAAGTGGCACCCACATTGTCACAGAAGATAACTGGTGCCGCTGGAACTTGCACTTTGAGTTCAAAGAGAAGATTACCAAGCCAATTCAACTCAGCTGCAGCCGACGCAATGGCGCGATACTCGGCCTCTGTGGAGGAGCGGGCGACTGTGTGTTGCTTCTTGGAGCTCCAGCTGATGGGATTGGAGCCAAGGAAAATGATGTAAGCTGAAGTGGAGCGCCGGTCATCAGGATCTCCTACCCAGTCCGAGTCAGCAAAGCATGAAGATGAGGAGATGGTTTGCGATTAATTAGTAAGCCATGACTGAGGGAGCCTTTTAGATACCGAAGGACACGCTTAACCGCATTCCAATGGAGAGTAGTCGAATGATGCATAAATTGAGACAATTTATTGATTGCAAAGGAGACGTCCGGTCGGGTGAGAGATAAATATTGAAGGGACCCAACTACTTGCCGGTATTGAGTGGCATCTGTGGGAGCACTGCCGTCCATCAATTTCAGAGTGTCAGTTGCTGAGAGAGGAGTAGATACGGAATTTGCTTCAACCATGTTTGCTTTGGCTAGGATATCACAGATATATTTCTGCTGAGAAAGAAACAAACCACGTGAGGTATGATGAGCCTCAACGCCTAGGAAGAATGATAACGGACCTAGATCCTTAAGAGAGAACCGTTGAGCCAATGTTGCAATGAAGTGTTGAACTTGAGGATTCGATGAGCTCGTGACAATAATGTCATCAACATAGACAAGCAAGTATATAGTGTGCCCAGATCGGTGACAGAAATAAGGAGGCAACACTTTTGGAATTGATAAAACCGGCTGCCAGGAGGAAGTTGCGAAGCTTATTGTACCATGCTCTCGGCGCCTGACGTAGACTATAAATCGCCTTACAGAGCTTGCAAACATGGTTCGGCATTGAAGGGTGCTCGAACCCAGGTGGCTGCTCTATGTATACGTCATCAGTGAGTGTGCCCTGCAAAAAAACATTATTGACATCAAGTTGGCGGAAGTGCCAACCGTTAGTAACAGCAATGGTTAGAATTAAGCGGACTGTAGCGGGTTTCACTGCAGGACTGAATGTTTTAGTGAAGTCGATGTCAGGGCGTTGATGAAAACCCTTCACCACAAGGCGAGTTTTGTACCGAGCAACTGAGCCATCCGGATGTCTTTTAATCCGAAAAATCCACTTACATCCCACCACATTCTGTATAGAGTGAGCCGGAACTAGTGACCATGTGGAATTTTGAACTAGAGCGTCATACTCCGCGCTCATTGCTTGGCGCCATTCCATAATTTTTCAGGCTTGGATGACAGAGGTCGGCTCGGTTTGAAGGGGCTGGTGAGTGATTGTGTGTAGGTCAATGATGGTCTTTGGCTTGAAAATGTTACTTTTCGATCGAGTGTGGATAATCCGGGCTAGGGAGTCGAGAGCAGGGGCTGACTCAATGGGTGGGTGGACAGCGGTGGAAGAGCTGGTCGACTGGGGTGGGACAGGCGGGACATTAGTGTTGCTGTGGGAGGGCTGATTTGCATGTGGTGAGAGCAGGGGTTGTGGCAGTATGTGTGTATGTTGTGGAGCAGGTAATGGAGCGACAGGTGTGGATTGGGACAGGGGAATAATATTGGGAAAGTGGGTTTCTAGGTTGGGAGGAGAATGTGAAGAGGAGTGCGACTCAAATTCTGGTGCAGACCTGACGGTGGGGGACTGGGAAGCAAGCTAGCGGGTGACTTGATCAGGAATGGAGGGAGGAATGTGACCGACACGACTAGCATAAGGAACTACGGACTCAACAAAGACAACATGACGAGAGACGTATATTCTGTTTGTGTGAGTGTCTAGACATAGATAGGAGTTGTGTTCAGTTGAATATCCAATAAAAACACATGGTTTGGAGCGAGGCTCCAGTTTGTGAGATGAGTAGGACGAAGCCACGGATAACATAGATAACCGAATATGCGTAGTTTGCGATAGTTCGGGTCGTTGTGAAAAACTATAGAGTATGGACTGCTATTTTGAAGAGTTTTGGTGGACATGCGATTTATTAAATAAACCGCAGTCTGAAAAGCAAGAGACCAGAATTTTAAGGGCATGGATGCATGGTGGAGCATGGTAATTGCCGTTTCCACCACATGTCGGTGCTTGCGTTCAGCAATGCCAACATGTTCAGGAGTGTGTGGTGGTGATTTCAGATGTTGAATTCCTAAACCGTGTAAGACATGACCAAAGGATTGAGCCTCCCCACTACCATCAAAGTAAACAATTTTTATTTTTGTAGTGAAATTTTTTTCGACAAGAGCCTTGAACCGTTTGAACACATGTGGAACATCAGATTTTTGTTTAATTGGATATAACCATAAATATTTAGAAAAATAGTCCACAAAAATAACATAGTAACGATAATTGTCAAATGACGATAAGTGGGCAGGACTCCAAACATCAGTAAACACAATTTCTAACGGTTTATTGCAAATTAATGTTGAAACTCCAAATGGTAGTTTGTGACTTTTATTACATAGACACGCAGAACAATGGGAAAATTGAGACTCTGACTTGGAGATAGGAAGACCCTGAGAGGAGACGAGGTGCTGAAGAACTTGTAGAGACGGATGACCCAAGCGACAGTGCCATGACAGGAAGGAGACTTTTGGTTGGGAAGATGCTACGAATAGATGAGCGAAAGACTTAGATGGACAAGATGATGTGGACCTAGGCCAGACATACAGGTTGCCCTCATTCCGGCCGCGGATCAAGGATGCCCCCGTGGTCAGATCCTTCACAAGAAAATAGTCAGGGAAGAACTCAATTGATGTGTTATTGTGAGTGCAAAATTTAGACACGGAGATAAGATTATGAGATATGTAAGGTGAGCACAAGACACGTGTGAGAGGGAAAGATTTATCAGAGGTATTTAAAGTGGTGCATCAAGTATGAGTTATAGGGATAGATTTACCGTCTCCAACCATGATGTCCTCTAGGCCGCCGTATTCTGAGTGAATTGACAAGTTTTGGAGATCTGATGTCATGTGGTGAGAGGCACCGGAGTCAAGGATCTAGTTGGTGCGAGTGGTGGACTGTTCGGTGGTCATATTATGTGCTTGCGGCCAAGTTTGAGACCTAGAAGATTGACGTGAGCGACACACCCGAGTTGTGTGGCCAATTTTGTCACAAAGCTGACATATAGGCCGAGCAGAATTGTTGTAGGATGATGGACGCCACGAAGAATTGAAGGGCTCCTGATACGTGGGTTTAAATTGGCTGCCTTGAGTGGAACTGGATGAGTAGGTTCGGCTGCCATGTGGAGATGAGCCAAAGTTGGGTTGTTGGCCATGAAAATTAGTGGTGCCGTGAGATTGTTGGTGTGCCATGTGATGTGAGGAGTTGCCTTGTTGGTTGCGACCTCTCCTATTATAGGTTCTCTGATTAAATTGTGCCGTAATTACCGGAGTGCCTTTTTTTGCTTCATCACATTGGAGGAAAGCTTCATGGTCTAGAAGTTTGTCATAAAGTTCTTCAAACGTAATTGGGGTGTCTCGGGCTCGAATTGCAGATGCTAGAGGCAGGTAAGTTGGTCCCAAACCATTCAATGTGTGTATCACTATTGCGCCATCATCAACCGGGTGACCAATCAGTTCAACATTGTCAAGAATATTTTTAATACCTTGCATGTAGTCGGTGACCGATTTGTCCACCAAGGTAATGTTTGTGAGAGAATCAAGGAGGCCAAGTTTGCGAGTGTTGGAGCGGTTGGCATAAGTAGCTTCAAGTTTATTCCATGTTTACGCGGAAGTTGTTGATCGAGTGACTATAGACTGTGCGGCACCCATGCAGGATACCTGAATTGCATGAAGAAGGAGGAGGTCCTGGCGGAGCCAAATTTGATGATCAGGATTGGCAGATGGCTGCTCGGTGGATGTGGAAGGTGCAATAGATGCTGGAGGGCATGGTTTGGTACTATCTAGGTATCCCATAAGGCCATAGCCAAAGAAGAGATTTTCGAATTGAGACCTCTAGGCAGCATAGTTCCCACCTTTGGTTAGTTTGATAGGAACTTGAGTGGAGTTGATAGCAATTAGAGACTGGTGTTGATTGGTGTTATTCATTCCCATAAGAACAACTTGAGGAGAGGAGGTAGCAGTAGAAGATTCTGGCATGCTTGGATTAGTCATGAAGGCGGCTGGTGTTTAGTTTGAAGAGAAATATGAAATAACGAAGAGAAGAGAAGGATGAGGTTTTAGGGTTTTGAATCTTTAGCTTTTTCTTAGCTAAGGCTCTGATACCATAATAGAGTTGAGTATCTGTGAATTAAAACAACCGTATATTATTCATCATAAGTATTGGTATTTATACAAGTTACATAATGAGGAAATTGAGTCTAACTACACAACCTAAATACATGAGAATAACAGCTGTACAGTCCTAATGAGTATAGGATAAATCATGTAACCTCTTTACTGTTATCAGGATGTTGGGTGCAAGTGGAAGAGTGGTGAGAGAAATATAAGAAATTGAAAAGTTTGGCATAGAGAATTGCTATTTGCAACAATGGGCATATTTTTTCTTGATGTATTGCTTTAATAATCCATGAACATTACAAATACATCACCCAATTCATTGAAGGCAAGGATAATTCAAGAGAAATATTTAAGTCACTTCGACAGGTTACAAGGACTTATAGTTTCAATACAAGTTCTTGAGTAACTTGGATTATTTCACTAAGAACTTCACATCTTCTTTTTTTTTTTTTTTTTTTTTTTAACAGCGATATGATCTTTATTAGAAAACCAAAACAACGGGCAGAAGCCCAAGCAAAGGCCAACGGCCTACAAGCCAACCCCTAAAAAAACTAACAAAACCAAGCAAAACAAAAAACAACTACAACCCCAAGCAGACCCAAAAAACACTCCAAAGCAAAACTACCTAGCAAGGCACAACAAAACAGAGCAAACCCTGCAAAAACAGAGGCCAGACCCAAGCAAGAGGCAAATTAAAAAAAAGGGGCCAGAACAAGAAACTCAGAACTTCGCATCATTTATTTAATTTCTTGGAAAATAGCATGGCAGCTATAACCAAAACTTTCAATTCTAAAATAATAAATTACTTTTCAACATTATATACTAGTGATATGTTTGTAATTACTTAATTACTTACAATAAAATGTAATAATATATATAGTTACAGTTTTTCTCGATCAAGTATAGGTTCCAAACAACGCCCCAAGGGGTGTAACACAGACCGATGGTAGATGAACAAGCTTGAGGCTTGGACAATTCAGCGCGGTTCGAATTTTACCAATAACAAAAAGCTTCAAAAAAAGAAAAATATAAGATCCAAACATATTTATGCTTAGGAAAATGGTAACTATGATCGGGATAACGGTTCTCTAATGTTAGATCTTTTTTAGCTTGCTTGTAAGACGAGAGAACTAAAAAAAAAAAAAAAAAAAACCCTTGACGGTGTAAGGATATTACTATGAACTATCTTTATTATTCAACACAAGTCATATACAAACCAATTATCTTCCCAAACATTGGTGTGAGTAAAATTCGACATACAATAAGATTTATATTCTTACAAAACTATAAGATATATAGTACTTGGTAACCCACTTAAATTAATTTTTACATTAATTTGAAGGACATCATACATTTACAAGATCCACATAGGTTTATTCAAAAAAAAAAAAAAAAAAAAAAAAAAAAAAAAAAAAAAAAAAAAACCAGAACCACATTAATAAATACTAAATTTGGCTGAACTTGACTTCAACCCCATCAAGTGGCATGGGATGTGGAAGATAAATAATCTCTGCATCCGGATTAACTAGCTCCCACCTGAAATTCCATGAAAAAAAAAAGGTGTGTGCATTCATTCAAAGTTTTAAACATGGCTTAACACTGGTCGCCTGAATGAAATTGTAAGGAAATCAAGTTCCATTGGAAAGAGAAGTTAATTCCTGATTTGTGTGTCGGGTTCACGTAACTTGATTTGCAATAGTTTTTTGTATACACTGTGATCACAAGTTAGGAATTAAGTTTTCTTTCTCTCATCATTAGAATCATTCACGGTTAGTAAACACGGCCTAAAATGAAATGAATAGGTTAATTTGATTTACTTGTATCCAACTGACAAATGGTGAAGAAGTAGTGCAATTTGTAATCGAGCAAGCATGTTTCCTGCACAGATTCTAGATCCACCACCAAAAGCCTGGTATGTGCCTGGACTTGCTGGTTCCTGTATAATATATATTAATTTAACACTACAAGCATTATTTAATTATACAAACTAATCATTTTAATTATTAATTATCATAATAATTATCAGGGAAAAATGAGAGCTTACATTCCATCTATCAGGATTAAAGCACATGGGATCATTAAAGTTTTCAGGATTTGTGTGCAGGTATCGATTCCACACAATTACTTTCCAGTCCTTTGGTATTTTATAACCTGCATAATAATATTTTTCGGAGAACAAAAAAAAAAAAAAAACAGTTTACTTTCATTTTGTCACAGACCATATATCATTTTGTATCCGACATTGATCGCAACCCATGATATTCGACAAGTGAATTTGTACCTTTATACTCTGCTTCCTTGATAACCAAACGAAAAGTGATTCCCGCAATGTTGGCCATTCTTATAGTTTCTTCCACCACCTGTGTCAATCCCACAAAAAAAAAAAAAAAAAAAAATCATGTATATTTCTCACACTATTAGCGAGTGAGGTTCAAGACTTGTATATAAGTTTTATCTTTCTTAAATAAATAGACGCATTTTGGATTATGGGTGAATTGTAAGGGTGAATAACGTTTTCGATATTAAGTAAGGTTTTGCATATTACATACCTTATTGGTGTATTTCAATTGGGAAACATCTTCACTTGTAATAAAATTTCCTTTTTTGTTCTTGCATATACCCATGTTTTCTTCCTGCAGTTAAATAAGTAGATAAAAGATTATATATTCATGTTTTGTAATTTCTAAATGATCATACATACATACATACATACCCGTAGTTTTTCCAGGACATTCGGATTCTTTGCAAGAAAATAAAGAGCCCAAGTTGAGGCCAGGGCAGTAGATGAATATCCACCAACCACAAGGCTGACAATGTTTTCTAGAACCTCTTGATCACTCAATCTTTTTCCCATATCATCCTCAATTTGCATCAGCCCATCCATCAGATCGATATTCATCGTTGGATCAATTCCGGTTCGATTCTTTCTCTTCTCTAATTCAATCCTAAAAATGTCCTCAAGCTTCTTCCTACACTGCCATTTATAAACATATATACAATTGTGTCATCGTATATAATTATACAATCAATTCCTGCCTTCAATTTCTAACAATTCAGGATACTGTAATGAAAAAATTAATTATGCTTTCAATCTTCCATAATGGTGGCATCTAATATTGAATGGAAGAGAAAATTAAAACCTGACTGGCATGGTGATAAGCAGTTCCAGGAAAGTTGAATGGATGAGCTCGAAATCCTATAGTTAACCCTTGAAATAATTTTTCCATGCTTTCCAAACGAGGCCCCGGTTCGGAACTTACAAATAATTTTCCGTTGTTCTCAAATGTCACCTGTAACCATTAGTCATTAATCAATTTTTCTGCTTTCCAGCATATCTGCGTAAGTTGCTTTCTTTCAGTCATAAAATTACTCAAAGATAAACTTACGGAAAGCGGAGTTTTGATGCATATATATTCTGAAATAAATAAATTACTCAATAATAACATTTTTCAGGGAAGGTTTGTTCAATAAAAGGGAAAGTTAACTATGTGTGCAATTTCACCTAAATACGAGGGATGTTTGTGCAATTCACCCTATAAGTTATCAAGTGCGGGAAACAGGGCGGCTCAATATATAGAATTTGAGGCGTTAAAAAAAAAAAAAAAAGGCCCCCAATAATATAATATAAACTTTTTAATTTTTTTTTTCTTCTTACAATATAATAATCTATCAGGTAATAGACAAACAACTACTTAAAAAAAAAAAAGTAATAGATAAACAACACTAATTAGTAATTTGTAAGTAGATCTTAAAGATAATATAATTAATAGATTTAAATAATATTGCAGATCATAGAGATGCAACTTGTAAATGGTAAAAGACAATAAATTATAACAAAAAGTGAGTTGTAGTTGTAGTCGTATTGGTGTAGATAAATTAGAATGATTTTTTATAGATCATCTTTAAGGGGATTTTTTTTTTTTTTTTTAACATTTAAAAAAAAAAATCCTTTTTAAAGGTTTATTGTTTATTGTAAAAAAAAAAAATTGTAAAAAAAAAAAAAACAGTTAAATGTTTAATAAATAATTTATAATATTATTAATATGATCTTAATTTCTAGTTACATTATCGATATTCTGTTTAATGAGGTAAATAATAAAGACAGAGGCCACTATTTTTTTTTAATCATATCTTCATGCTTTGTAAAAAAGAGGCCCCTAAATTATTATTTTGGGTTGCCTTTTTTTTTTTTTTTTGGCCGTAAGCACATGCTTTGTTGGTTTTGCCTCATAGCCGGCACCGGTGGGAATCGCCAATCGTGCATGTTATTTCTTTTAGAATTCGATTGCACAACATTGTAGAATGTTTCCACAATACCATGGAATATGTTACACAACCCATGTGGATTGCACCTTATAATTTATATGGATTTAGGACCTAGATAATTATAGGAGTAGTTACGAGAGATTGAGTTATTATCTTTTAGTTTATTTTTTTAATTTTAAATCTTTAATTTTTGTGGACCCTTGGATTAAAACACTAATAACAAACCATTGTAACCCAATATATAAATAAATATTATTAATAAGGTTCTAGTAAGAGCATCTCTAATGCTGTGTCAAATTGTTGTGCCAATGCTAAAATTTAGCATAGAGTGCAAAAATCATCCTCCAATCTGTGCTAAATGATTGCTAAATTTGGCACAACAATAAATGCTTCTTTTTTAATTACAAAAATATCATTATATATATTTTTTAAATTAAATAATGAATGTATTAATGGAACTTTGCACTGAAACATTAAAAAAATAAATAAATGCATTAAGGGTAAGTGTTTACTTTTACAATTTTAATTAATAAAATAATAAAAATAACATTTTAAATAGAATTATGCATTGTAGCACAATGCTAAATTGATGTGTCAAATATAGTTTTTTACTCTTTTTTGTGTCAAATTTGGTATTAGCATTAGCATATGCATTGGAGATGGTCTAAACGTTAAGCACTAGTCGGGCGGAGACCCGACGCCTAACGTTTAGACCGATTAATCGGTAAATGAATTTTTTATTTTAATTTTATTTTTCCCTATATAAAAATCTAATCACAAACAAAATCCTTTAAAATCCATAAATAGTGAGTAGTTAAATACCAATCAAATCCAAAATTATTGGGCCTATCTAGTGATGTCATATCTCATAACACATTCAAATAATGATTTTAAAATCAAAATTCAAAAGGCAAATAATATGTAATTTTTCCATAGAGGAAAAGACAAAAAAGAAAAAAAAATAAAAAATTATTACGATGACAAAGGAAGGCGTGTATGACCTATCACTCTATCAGGCTATCACCACAATTTTTTATTTTAAAAAATTTATTATCATGATAAGTTGGTGACAGACTGACAGGCTGGTGGTAGCTTTATCGATAAAATTAAAAACCAAGGTTTTCTTTTTCATTTTTATTTTTCTCGATGTCACTCGTCTTCTTCTCCATCTGTTTTTTTAGGGGGAATTACAGTTTGGTCCTTATCTTTTAAGGAAACCTCACTTTTTTACCCCATTTAGGTGTATTAGTGTCTGAGGTCCTCATCTTTTTAGAAATACATCAAATTGGTCCATTGACCAAAAAATCAACGGTCAATGTTAACAGAAATGTTAAAAATACGGTTTTACCCTTCAAAATTAAAATGAAAAACTAAAATAAAAAAGTATTGATCTCCACCATCCATCCATCTTCAAAGATAGACGATGGAGATCAAATCAAATTAAAAAAAAATCAAAAAAAAAAAAAAAAAAAAAAAAACTGGTGGGGATATTGAATCTCCACCAGATCCATGGAAATCCACGAGGCACTCTTCTCTTCTAACAACAACCACCACCACAACATGAACAACTACAACATCCACACCACCAATAGAAACAGCAACACTCTTCTTTTCCACAACTACTTGAAGCATGATCCCAACGTGCCGTCGAAGAGGGGCTGTGGCCGTCCGCCCAAGCCCAAGGCGCCGGAGCCAACCGGGGTCGTTGTGGCTCCTCCCAGGCCCTACGGCCGTCCGTCGAAACTCAGGGACCTGTTCCTGCCGCTAGCTCCATCGAAGAAGAAGAGCTCATGTGGCAATGGGAGGCCACATGGCAGACCTTAAAAGAAAGCAAAGATAGCCTCGCCCGCTGCATTCACTTCGGCTCTGGCTGCTGCTGCTTCCACCGGCCCACTCAAAATCTTGTTTACTTCTCAGATTCAACAAGTTCTCAGGACCCCTCCTTGAAGATCTCTTCAACAAGAGACTTGATGTTATCTTTGTCAACGAAACCAATTTACTGGTCAATTTCCACAAAATTTGGGAAACTCTCCAGATTCTGTCATCAATTTAGCTAACAATAAGTTTACTAGAAACATCCCAGCTAATTTTATATATGGGAGTTCTAAATTGAAGGAGATTTAGTTCCTCAACAATCAATTAACATGTTGCATTCCAGAGGGTGTTGGTCTATTCTCTGAAATACAAGTTTTTTACTTAAGTTCCAATTCACTGACGGGACATTTGACAGACACAGTGTCTTGTATGACTGGGATTGAAGTTCTCGATTTGAAGTTCTGGGACATTTGAAGTTCTTGACCTAGGTCTCGTTTTCAAAAAAAAAAAAAAAAAGCAATATGGATCTCTACCACGCTTGGTTTGTTCGTTGAAAAGTTTAATGAATTTGACAGTTGCTTTCAATTTCTTATCTGGGTTTAGCCAGGAATGTGTAAAGTTGTTATTCAGAAATGTTGGGTTTGATTTCTCAAATAATTGCATTCCTGGAAGAACCAAATTGTTCCAGATATGTTGTTCTTCAGAAATGTTGGTTCGATATCACGAACAGAGGAGGCAGCCTCCCAAGCTCCCACAGTTATTATTATTATTTTTAGTTTTTCTTTCTTCGAAAAAAAATAAAATAAATAGGTAATCACCAACCGTAAATTTTTTTTAGTTTTCAATTTTTTTTAAATTTTTTGATATCTGATCTTCACCATTAAAAAAATATATGTACAAGATATCTGATCTTCACTAATCACCAGCCGTAATTTTTTTTTTTTTTAGTTTTCAATTTTCTTTTAAAAATTTGATATCTGATCTTCACCTTAAAAAAAAAAAGATTCTATTTACAAATAAATATTATATATAAAAAAATTATATTTACAAAATTAATATGATATAAAAAAAGGTCACATGTCACCAAACATTAAAACATGACTTAAAGTACTGTTTTACCCCTGAACCAGTTAACTTTGACTAACAGTTGACTAACTGAAGGACCAATTTGATGTATTTCTCAAAAGATGAGGACCTAAGACACTAATACACCTAAGTGGGGTAAAAAAGTAAAGTTTCCTTAAAAGATAAGGACCAAACTGTAATTCCCCCGTTTTTTTATTTCAAGACACTTTCTCTCTCTCTTCAACTATTAACTTTTTCAGTTCGTCTTTTTCTCAGTCACGACGAATTCCAGGCAAGATATGGGTCAAATATTATTTTATTTTTTTAAATATCGGTCTGCCGAAGTCGACGGCGGACGTAAGCTTTGGACTACGAGGGACGACAGATCTGGTTCATTTGGTCGAGAAGTTTCAGGTTTGGTCGAAGATGGGGACAGATGTGGTTCGTTTGGTCGACAGATCTGGTTCCGCCTAGGCCGCCGTGACCGATTTATCGGCGAATAGCGCCGACTACGCGCTGCCGCCTAAAATGGCCGACTTTCGGCTTTTCGCCACGGCAGGAGGCCGCCTAGCGGCTAGCCGGCGATTAATCGGCCGATTTGGCCAACTTTTCGATAAATATATATATATAATTTCCTTATACTGGATCCCATATGATCTCTACTAGCTTTAGAGATTCACTGGAAGACAACAAAAAAAAAAAAAAAAAAAACAACATATCTCCAGCGTTAGAGATCTGTTTTCAATGACCAAAAAACAACAACATACCTTCTTGGCTTCGGAAGAAATTTTGACTGTAGTCTTCTGTTCCCACGATTGGAGTGCAGCTACAATGCAGGGTTGTACTTGATCCGCAATACGCCTGAGAGCATCAGGGCCGTTAATCGCTTTGATTACAAACCTTCTGACCCGATCATGTGCTTTTCCGTGAACCGCTACAAGAGAAGTACGGCCCACCAAATCAACGGCTGGCCATTGGAGGACAAAGGTGTCATCTGATTGATATACAATCTTGCTGATCAACGGGAAACATGCTATAACAGAAGGTGATCCGAAGAGGTGGGTCCTGTACAATCCTACTCCATCACCGTACCTGATCATGCAAAATGGATTTTGAACGAAGGGTTTATAGCTAGTATACAGGAATTTAATCAGGGAACATATGCATATGTATGTATTTATATATACTTACTTTCTACGTTTAGAATTGATGAATTCATCGGGGCGGCGGAGAACTTTGAAGTACCAAAGAAATGTGAGCGTCTCTCCTAAAATCGGAAAGCCCATATAGCCTGGTGGTAGCCTGGTTCCGGTACCAGAATATCGGAATTTGAGAGGAACAGCATACCATAGCTCGTTCCAACACCATAACAGCAACCCTAGTATTGGAACAATTCCTACAACCCAAGTCATCCACACTCCCATTGAAGTTTCCATCTTGAAAAATATTTAATATTGGTTCAAATAATGACTTCTCTTGTAAACTTTATAATATAAAGGGTGGCTCTATTGCCACCCAAAAAAAGTAGTTGTTATACCCATATTTTAATATATTTTTTTTTACTAAAATATACTTAAATATAAGGGATCTTTCAATTTATAGCAGTCTTTAGTCTTTACTTCTCTCATTTGGGAATAACACAAACTTAATAATTTGGGTTTAAATGGTATTAACGTATGGTGATGGACAAAATACCCTCATTTTCACTTTTATTCTTTTTTTTTTTCTTAATTTTTTTTTTTCAAAAACCTCCATTTATAGAGTTTGAATAGACTTCCAATGGAAGTTAATGAAGAAGATATTAAGAAAATAATAAGAATTTTGGGGGCAATAAGTTTTGGGTGCCCCACCTGAGACTTATTGCTCCAAATCTTTTTTGCAATACTATGCCAGTAAGTCTCGAAAAGACCAAAATAAGTTTCGGAGACTTATTTTCTTGAATCTGAGACTTTTTTTTCTTATCCGTTTTTCTTATGATTTATGTTCTTTCGCGATTTTTTTTTGTTCCCTCTTCTCGTCGTATCATCTTCTTTGTCTCAAACACTTACAAAAAGAGATAAAATCACAATTTTTCTACAACTTTCTTAAGAGATTCTTTCTTTTTCCTGAGAAAAAGTGAAGGAAAAAATATTTTTTTTCCTTAGAGAAAGATCGAGAAAGAAGACATAAAAGTGAAGTCAAGGGTATTTTTTTCCCATTACATACTTTGTTGCTAAAAGATAAATAAATTATAAACTAGGTGTTATCCCCAACCGCAAGATCCAACCCATTTGGTGCTATATTTACCCCTATTCTCACTAAATATAATTACTTAAAAGTATATATATAGTTGTAAAATTGGAAATTTAAATTTACTTCCTACACTCATAAGTTGAATATTAAATTTATCATAAACCTTAATAATAAAAACAAAATCAAAATCAACATCACAAATAAGGATAATCTTATATGTGTTGTAAATAAATAAAAGAATGGATAAATAAATCCATGTATAGAAGAAGAAAATGAGGAAGATGAATAACTTATAAACTAATAAATAATAAAATAGAATAAAGAAACAAGAGAGGAAGAGAGACGAGAGAAAGATGAAAGGAATTGAGACCAAATATATTAGAGTATCAAAAGGTATCAGTTTTTTCACTACAAAGGCCATTATATAGGCAAACATATATAACAAAAGGATGACACATAGGGGAGTTCGTGTCACAAGAAATTGAGAGCACATGTTCTCTTCACATGCATATAATATTGTAGAAGATTTGAGAAGATAGTGGAAGCCACCAATTTACAACAATATGTTCTTTTTCCATCATTTTTTTTCTTCTAAAACTTATTACATTATTATAAGAATTCTCACTAATTAATTAGTTAACCGGTGTTTGTGGTTAGAATGTTAAATGCATGTCTAAAAACCGCAGCATAGTACCAGCAAATATATTTGCTCAAGTGAAAAATTCATTTATTCGAAAAAAAAATTAAAAGGAAAAAAGTAAAATTTACAAGATATTACTATCGATACTGTGATGATTGATGACAAAGTCATGGTAGGGTTTGCCAAGCCTAAGCAGCTATTAGAGGGTGGCTATGCCAGCCGAGTGTCAAACAATGCCATCATTTTCCTAAACAAAAGTAACCCTCAAAGGAGTTGCTTGAGACATTTGTATTGATTAAGTTCATTATATCTTCTCTTCAAATCCTTCACATGAATTGCTGAAGTTATTTTTCTTGAACTCAAAGCCTTGATAATGGATGTAATGAGAAAAATTATATATATATATATATTCCTAATTTAACAACAGTAGTTAAAAGATAGTTTTGGTATTTTGAAGGGTGCATGAAGTAAAAAAATAAACAATAGAAAGTAGATGAATGTAGCAAGATTTTTTTTGGGTGGCTCAGTCTATAAATCGCCATATAAATATATAAAAAATAAAATTAATTATCCGGTGAATGCAGGATCCCGGACGTTTTGTTGTACATGATCTTTATTCTAAAACATTTGAGACTGAATTATCATGTACAAATTAAGTTGGATTCCATATGAAAAAAATGCGTGATTTCTTGTACTTGAAACTTTATATATAAAGAGAGAGAGATGATCTAGTAACGTTAAAAATTCAGGATAACATTATAAAGTTGAAATCAGATCCGTACAAAAATAAATATATGGGATCATGAATTTGATAATTTATATATATATATAAAATACATGAGTGTGGACGCGAATGTTTATCGTATTGTTCCCGATCTTGGTTTTGATCCTTAGTAGATTATTCCTCTGCATCATGGAGAGCTAAGAGACAAGTTACACTTGACCTATAAAATTTGTCTGATTTGATCTACATTATTTTGCAAGTTGTTTCTTGGATCTCATGCATGTAGATATCGATGTAAGCAATTTAAGTGTCATTCATGGAGCCCACGAGTTGGGTATCTTATTCCTCTTACGTATTTAATAATTCATTTTAATTTTATGACTTACGAGAGGTGGGTCGAAATTTCTCTCTTTGAATCAATAATGTTGTCTGAACGAAAACAATAAAGAGATTACATAAAATAAATAAATAAATAAACAATAAAAAAAAAATAATAAAAATAAAATTAAAATAAAACCTTATTAGACCTTTCAACGAAGAAAATTCTTTATATTAAATTGCAATACCACTATTAACTTAGTGAAGACGAAGATACAAGCTGAGATTTTTTTTATTAAAAATAAAAGTTGCGGTTGCCTACCTTCAAACATATATATATATATATAGTCCTTCTATTATCAGTTCGTTATGATAATAAATATATCATGACGAAGAATGTGAACCACAGATTATGGAGAAGTTTTGACAAGCGTATACATTTTGAGTCAAAGTATGTAAATCTAATGGTCCACATTCTTCATTCTGATATATTTATTGTCAGAACAAACTGATAATATAATATATATATATATATATATTTATATTTGATGTCTTCATGATATGCCTTTCGTTGCTCTCCTCAACTAAACCAAAGTCCAAGCTCTCCTGCCAAAAAAAAAAAAAAAAATTGGAAATTCTTTAAATTTTCTTGTATAAAACTTTGCTGTTCAAAAAGAGAAATTCTTTAAATTTTTTGAAAAACAAGAACCGTGCACCAATTAATATAACATGAAATTAATAGAATCAATTTTTTTTTAATTTTTTTTTGAAATTAATAGAATCAAGAAAATTAAATTACTGGTCAACCTACAATTGTGACATCAACTAGCAATATATAAGATGAAAATAGAATCAAGAAAATGTTATCTACACATGCATGCTATAAAGTCTAACACCATCAAAAACAGAAAACTTATATCTTTCTCCTTCATTTCGATATCCAGATACTCCTAAATCATCATCCGAATTCAAATATAGGAATCCGTTGTTCTTCCACCAACATCTGCCACACCATATTGTACGGTTCCGTGGTATTGAAATTCTAATCCATGATTCTTTCACACCATATTCTTCCACATAATTCAAAATCCATCATGCTTGATTATGCAAAAGTACTCTCTGAGACCAAATGAAATGCCAAGATCTCTGATTCTCTATGGAATGATGATGCTCAAGGTCATCAACCACCTGATGGATTGTTCCATTGAGAGGTATTCTGTACGTATGACATTTATCAACATTAAAAGTACAAACACGTTGAATATAAAAGAACAAACAAATTGAATAGTTTTCCAAGAAATGTTTTTTAGAGAGAAAATTTGCACGATTTTTCTTTTAATAAGAATGTTTACAAAATTGTAGTCATCAGTAGATTCAGCGTATCCAAAACCATGCATGTAACGTGGACGTAGCCCCATAGTGAAAAAACATATTATTATTGTTTTTTTGCGGATTCAATATCGGGGATTTTCTTAGATTATTCTCTAGTCAAAGGATTGTATACAAAAATGTAAGAGAACCCAATACCCTTATGCCCGGCAAAATTATACCCAACCTATTAATTCGATCCATACCCACTCACATAAAATAATTGATGGGTCTAACTTTATTGGATCGGATCATTAATGGGTTGGGTTATTAAAACCTAAAAAATAATTTGTTCTTTTATGATTAGTAAATCTCCAAATAAAACGCACATGAAAACTCCAAAAATTCTATGGTACATGTTTTGTATAGTTATAGGGTTAGTTGTTAGTTATTGGATTTCAATCTAATATTGGTTTACAAAAATCAAAGATTTAAAAATTGATAAAAAATAAATAAATAAATAAAATAAAAACTTAAAACTAAAAATAAAAAATAACTGTCTCGAAACTTTTATCAATTATATTCCAAGATTTTGAGAAGAGAAATACTGGTCAATGGTGCTCTCTCTGCGAATTTTTAAACATTTGGCAAGATATATATATATATATGGATTATAGTTTGACATATGAGAGCATGCACCAAGAAAAGTTTTATGTACTAGTGCATGTTTTTAGGATTTTGTATGTCCTGGTCATATGCATGATATGATATATATATATATATAGTGTTATGTTTGCTGCCATGCATTTTTTTTTTATTAAAAAAAGTATTACAACTATCACAATATGACTGCCAAGATCTGTTAAGATCAAACATTAATACATATGTAGCCTGAATATCTATTCTGGACAAATTGGAAGAAAACTCTTCACATATGCTTATAAAATATACATTGTGATATTCGAACCCTTCATCACTAACGTGGAAGGGAGGTGCACTACCACATGTGCTAAGAGGTGATGTGCGTGCATGAGTGCATTGTTTAATTACTCACAATAAAACGTAATAACATATAAGGTGGCGTAGAGTATTGCGTTAAAAAATTATATTTAATTTAGCCTACCTTTAGATTAAGTCTTGGATTCGCCCCGACGATGAGAGTTTAGGCAACATAAACCATGTTCAGATGATTTATGATATTCGAACAATGCTAAATTAGTGAGGAAATTCATCGGTCATTCACAACTCAAGAGCACTTAATTCCTTTGCAGATTTGCTAGCCAAGAAAGCGTCTAAGATGGAGGGTGACATTCTTGAGTGAAGCTTGTAGTGTTTTTTGGCTTGTTTTTTCCTTGCTGATTGTTTGGAGAGTGATCTTGCTGTTGGCTCGTGGGTATATTTTGCTCTGTTTCGGTGTGTTTGTTGGCCCTGTTTTTGGTCCTGCTCTTGTCAGTGGTGGCCTTGTTGACTGTTGTAGTTGGTGCCTGTTGCTTTGTCTATTTTTCTGGGCGTAGTTTTTGTTCTTTGGCGTAGCTGGTGGCAGCTTGGTGGTGTTTTGTTGTTTGCTTGTTATGTTCTGTTTTCTCTGCTTTGTATTGCAGCATTAATTTTGGCCTTTGTTTCTATTCGTTTTCAATAAAAATTTTCGCTATTAAAAAAAATTAAAAAAATAATCTTAAGTTTAGGATCCGAATAAAGTTTTGCTCGGGACAATTGTTTTCTAATTTTAGATATTGTTAGCTTGCCTTGTGACGAGAGAGGGAAAAAAAAATCTTGATCGTATAAGGGTATTATTTTTTAACAATCTTTATTATTGAACGCATGTCAAATACAAACCAATTATATTCCCAAACATTGGTGTGAGTGAAATTCGATCAATACTTCTTACATATATAACTATAAGATATGTAGCTGGTAATCACTTAAATACTTTCAATAGAAGTACAACATACACTTACAAGAATCACATTGGAAATAATATATATATGTAAATAAATACTAAATTTGGCTGAACTTGACTTCAACCCCATCAAGTGGCATGGGATGAGGAAGATAGATAATCTCTGCATCCGGATTGACTAGTTCCCATCTGAAATTCCATGAAAAAACAAAAGGTGTTTGCATTTCAAAGCCTTAAACATGGCATAACACCGGCATGTGAATGAAATAAGAGGGAATTGATATCTACGGGAAAGGGAATCAGGAAATGGAATTTAATTCCTGATTTGTGTTTGTGGTTCACGTAACTGGATTCTTAACAGTTTTTCAATAAATACTGTGATTGCAAATCAAAAATTAAGTTCTGTTTCCCACATTAGCATCATTCTCGATTATTAAATGCACTCTAAAATGAAATGAAAAGGTTAATTTTCTTTACTTGTATCCAACTGACAAATGGTGAAGAAGTAGTGCAATTTGTAATCGAGCAAGCATGTTTCCTGCACAGATTCTAGATCCACCACCAAAAGCCAGGTATGTGCCTGGACTTGTTGGTTCCTGTTTCATAGATTAATTTAACACTACAAGCATTAGTTAAATATACCAATTAATTATCTTAAATACTATCATAATATTAATCAGGGGATAATGAGAGCTTACATTCCATCTATCAGGATTAAAGCACATGGGATCATTAAAGTTTTCAGGATCTGTGTGCAGGTATCGATTCCACACAATAACTTGCCAGTCCTTTGGTATTTTATAACCTGCATAATAATATTTTTTGGAAAAAAAACAAAACAGTTTACTTTCATTTTGTAACAGAACATATACACAATTCAATATTAATATGTATCCATTTACCAATTGACATATCATAGATTCATATATTGGAATCAATGTGGGATGTCTAGCATGATTGTCATTTAATTTGTACCTTTATACTCTGCTTCCTTGATAGCCAAACGAAAAGTGAATCCCGCAATGTTGGCCATTCTTATAGTTTCTTCCACCACCTATATCAATCCAAAAAATAGAAATAAAAATCATGTCATATATCACAGATTGTTAGCGAATGAGGTTCACGGCTTGTATATAAGTTTTGTATTCATTAACTAACACTTGTATGAAACCTGTAATTCAAAGCAAATATATGAAGGTGAATGACGCATGAATATGTTCCAAATTGGTTAATATCTACACGGTGGGTCTAGACTATTACAAAATAATTGAGGTGGTGCGTGGTTATATGTTTCAAAGTAAACAGTATCAACATATATGGTTGGCCTGAGCTATTAAAATTCAAGTGAGGTTTTCAATATGGGTAGTGTTAACCTGTGCCCTTATGATACATGTTAACAACCACTTTATTACTATAAATGGAAAATAGTTACTAGATTTATTGTAATAAGATAATAAATAAAGTCATTGATATTTGTGTTTATTTCTATTTATGGAAATTAATTGGTTGTTAACATACCCTTAACACTACCCATTCAATATTACATACCTTGTTGGTGTATCTCATTTGGGAGACATCTTCACTTGTAATGAAATTCCCATTTTTGTTTTTCCTTATGCCCATGTTTTCTTCCTGCAGTTAGAATAGTAGAGAGATTATATATCATGTTTCTTCTTCCTTACTTTCTCAATTCTCCGGTTATATAATCGTAATTAGCAAATGATCATATGTAAGTCAGGATTCTCTCCTAGTCATGTTTTTTCCTAATCTATTGACACTTACATAAAAGACATTATAGGGTCAAGATTATGTACCCGTAGCTTTTCGAGGACATTTGGATACTTTGCAAGAAAGTAAAGAGCCCAAGTTGAAGCCATGGCAGTAGATGAATATCCAGCAATCACGAGGCTGACAATGTTGTCTACAACCTCTTGATCACTCAATCTATTTCCGATATCATCTTCCACTTGCATCAGCCCATCCATTAGATCAATATTGGTCGTCTGATCAATTCCGGTACGATTCTTTTTCTTCTCTAGTTCAACCCTGAAAATGGCCTCGAGCTTCTTCCTACACTGCCATTAACAAATATACAATTGGTGTCATCATAATATATATAATGAGAAAATTTGTGCTTACATAATGGTGGCATGGATCTATATATATATATATATATTTTTTGAACAGCGAGAAACAAACAGCCAGCTCAAAGCAGAGCACCAACGGACACAACAGAGAAAGGATCTATATATTATTACTTGAAACAAAATGAAATTATGTGATTGCAGTGACCCTATAGACAAATTAGTAGAAAAGGAACTTAATTCTCCAATTTTCAGATTCCCTTTTCGGCCAATAGAACTTGTTTCCCTTTGATTTCCATTATATTCCCGATTAGTAAATACACCAACAAAAACAGAATATATTTAAGAGAACACACACACATAATTATACTATTATTTTCTGATGGTAATTAATTAAAATTATAACCTGACTGGCATGGTGATAAGCAGTTCCAGGAAAGTTGAATGGAAGAGCTCGAATTCCTTTATGTAACCCCTGAAATAATTTGTCCATGCTTTCCATACGAGGCCCCGATTCGAAACTTACAAATAATTTTCCGATGTTCTCAAATGTCACCTGTAAGTGTAACCATTAGTCATTAATCAGTTTCTCTCCTTCCCGGCTCAGTGTCACTTTATTCAGTGATGATAAAATTACTCAATGATAAACTTAAGGAAATGAGAGCTTTGATGCTATATCAATATCACAAAGGACTCAAAATTCATTTTTCACCGGTGCAAAACGGAATCCCACATGAAAAAACATCGGGATTCTCGCACCTAATAATCTTTGTATATATATTAATTTTCTTATATGGGATCCTGTAATATGCTGTAACGTTAGAGATCTACTAGATGACAAAAGAACAACATATGCTTTTATGATTTTACCTTCTTGGCTTCGTAAGAAACTTTCAATTTACGCTTCTGTGCCCATGATTGGAGAGCTGCTACCAAACTGGGCTGAACAAGAGCTGCAATACGCCTGAGGGCATCAGGACGGTTAATAGCTTTGGTTACAAAGCTTCTGAGCCGTTCATGGGCTTTTCCGTGAACCGATACGAGAGAAGTACGGCCCACCAGATCAACTGCTGGCCATTGGAGGCGAAAGATTTCATCTGACTGATATACAATTTTGCTGATCGACGGGAAGCATACTATAACAGACGGTGATCCCAAGAGGTGTGTCCTGTACATTCCTACTCCATCACCGTACCTGATCAAGCAAAACGGATTTTTAATGAAGGATTTAGCTAGTATATAGGAATTTTAAAATTACCAGGCAGATACTATCTATTTTCAATTAGTGAAGCATGTATGCATATAATATATATACTTACTTTCTACGTTTAGAATTGATGAATTCGTCTGGGCGGCGGAGAACTTTGAAGTACCAAAGAAATGCGAGCGTCTCTCCAAAAAATGGAAAGCCCATATGGCCTGGTGGTAGCCTGGTTCCGGTACCGGAATATCGGAATTTGAGCGGAACGGCATACCACAGCTCGTTCCAACACCATAACAGCAACCCTAGTATTGGCACAACTCCTACAACCCAAGCCAACCACACTCCCAATGAAGTTTCCATTTTTGGAAATTTCTGTTAGTTCAAATTAAGAATTCTCTCGTACATTTTATGCTATAAATAACCACACGAAATTATCTTTAGTTTTAAAAAAAGAGCTATAAATAGCAACATATAAACATATAAATATAATAATAATTATTAGGTGCGTGAATGCGTGATGCAGAAAGTTTGGTTGTATAGGATCCTGATTCTAAAACTTCACTAAGTGAAGCTTCTTGATTTTGTAACGTTACATAGTCGGTTTGATCGGAAAAATATTCACGATCATACAATTGATAACTATTACATATATATATATATATGAATGTGAATGTTTTAACATATTATGCGGTTATTCCAGAGCTTGGTTTTGATCCTCGGTAGATTATTCCTTTGCTCCCTGAGAGCTAACAGACAAGTTACACTTGGCCTTTAAAATTTGTTTGATTTGATCTACACTGTTTTCCAAGTTGTTTCTTGGATCTCATACTCGTAGATGTAGATAATTTAATTGCCATTCATGGAGCCCACGGGTGAGATCAATTATTATATATATATATAGTGGCTTTTAAATACAGGATCCTGGATTTTAAGATATTTTTAGGATTTCGGATTATATAAATCAAACTGTCAAAGTAAATATCAAGTAAAAAATAGAGAGATTCTCTTTACAATCCACAAATTATCTATTCACACTCTAAATTGAATTTTTTCATTAATGACAATTTTAACCTAAACTAAAATTACTAAACAAGACAAAAAAATTTAAAGACACTTCAAACTAATTAAATTATTAAAAAAATAATATATTATCTCTCATAAATCATTAGATTAAATATTACGTATTAAACTCTCTTTCCTAAATCTGTTATTACCAAATTAAACACCCTCTCCTGATTAACCTCTTTCCATTAAAAAAAATAGAAATATCATTATTTCCATACTTTCTCTATCAATCTCTGATTAATAGTTAAGAAAAAAAAAAAAAAAAAAAACTTACGAATATTTTACTTTTTTTACTAATAGTGATATATATATATATATATATTAAAAATTCAGTTTTCAAAAAAAAAAAAAAAAAAAAAGATTTATGAAAGCTCAAATTGTTTCAACCAGATTCGATTAAACTCAGAATTTTTAAGACTAATGAAAGAATTAAAGTTCTCTATGCAAGCATATACCTACAAGAGTAACAAAAAACATTTTAGAGATGTTTATTGAAGAAGAGAGAGTTTAATATGGTAATTAAAAATTCAGGAGATAGTATTTAATATGTAAATTAATCTAATGATTTATGAGAAATAATTTTTTTTAATAATTTAATTCAAAAAAAGATAAAAAGGATATTATTGTAACAAAATGAAGTTTTTTTTAGAATTTTTAAAATTTTAAAATTTGAGAATGAAAGTTTATAGAAAAGAAGTGTAAAAAAGAAAAAATCGGATTGTCAAAAGAAGCTCGCTAAAAAATAATAAAATAATAAAAAAGTGGGGCCCAAATACCATAAATTCTTTTCTCTACCCTTTTTTACTGGCCTACATGTCATTAATTTCCCTCTTTTTTCTCTATTCGGAGCCCATCCGACCATCAATTTGCATCACTGCCTCTTTCCTTGTCGGACTCGTGGGACCACAAATCAGCTTCCTCTCTTCTGTTTTTTACTTTTTTTCACTTCGTATGTTTTTTTTTTGGCCGTCCATGATAAGATCCCGGAAATTTTTTAAAATCCGGGATCCTATAGTCGAAAACTACTCTATATAAAGAATACAAAAATATAATAATTATATAGTTAGGAAATGTCTATTCATTATTTTTGTAAAATAAAAATCGAAGGATTATATTAGAATCATTTTCAATGTTCTTCTATCGCCATGAAAGTTGAGGTTGCTCAGTGTTAGTAACCGGTAAGCCTCTGGCACTTATATTGATGGAAGAAGTGGGTGCATTTAGCATCATATATATATAGATACAGTTTCAAGAATTGAACAAGCCCAGTTTGATCTGGCTAGTCACTAGTGTCGAAATGGAAGAAGAAACTGGACCTCGTTATAGAGTCAAAAGTATCCAGTTTTTGATGATTTTGTTTCTTAAAAAAAAAATGTCATTTGCCTTAAATAGTGACAAATTTGAACATTTTAGAGTATAATAGATAAAAATAATACTGTAATAATAATAATAAATCAGGATCTTAATTTTGTACCGTTACAAAACCCACTCTGATGTAGGCGGAAGCCGTTGAGAAAGATACACGAAATTGAACAAGAAGTTTTCTTAATCCCCGTTGATTCTGCAGAATGCCAGGAAAAAAGAAGAGAATAGTTGAGAAATACTCAAAATAATTTTATTCATCAAAAGCTAATCTTCCAAACCCTAATACAATCTACTTAAATAGGAAAAAGAAACAAATCATAATCCACAAGGATTCGAAATCTCCTAGAATCCTAAAGCTACTAAACAAACTTGGGAAATAATCTCATCTAAAAAACTAAAAACAAATCTTAAACAAAAAAGAAAAAACACCTAATTATTGCGCAAGAAACTAAAAGTCTTTGAACAACAAATTAAATGGCCATTTTCAGGCCTCCAATGGTCTGTTACGGGTGACAAAGTTCCATAACAACTGTAGAGCTCATCTTGAGCTTTCCGAAAATATATTATAATAGTGATTCTAGGCCCGTATGCAAAAATTCTACGCTCGCAAAGTTCAACTTCATTTTGGGAGCTCTAGGCGACCCAAATACGAAATGGCAACCTCGTCCGCATCACGCTCTTTCGTAGTTTGTTCCAGTAACCTTACACAACAAAGGTTATGATAAATAAAATATAAATCATGTCAAATAATATAAGGTTTTGAAACCATGACATCCGCAATATATTTTTCTTATATATCAACTCGAACTTAAAACATCCTCAAACTAAATGAGCGCCCTTTTCTTCAAACCAAATTGGACGGAGGTGACATCCATAACATTTTGATATTCTTTTCCGATCTCGATATAAGATTACCAGGCACCAGTATATTTCGTGCAGATCCTCAAAATTATTTATTATAAAGCATGACACTTGCACCAATAAAAGCACTTTAACTTGTATGCTTTGAGAAAGTTTCTTCTTTGTAGGTTCTCAAAATTTTTTATTATAAATAAAACATTTATCACGAGATGAGGTCGGTCCGGTAATAAACTCTTTACATTTGCACCATGAAGTTATGGGTTTGAGTTCTCGATCCTCCACTTAATTTTTTTTTTCGAATTTATATAATAATATAATACTTCAAAATAAATAAATAAATAAAATAAAGCAAACACCTTTCATGAACATGACACTTGCACCAACTAAAACTTTAGAATATATGTATTGAGAAAGTTGTCTCTCCGCACATTTCATGCACGGTACTGTGCGAGTTGGTGTGCAAATGAGAACCAGAGAAACAGAGCTTCAAGATATTTAGCAAGAATGAGCAGGTGTTTGATGAAATGTCTAAACGAAAAAAATGAAGAAGAAAGGAGACTCTGTAAATCGCCATTGATGGTTTCTTGAGCTCAGTAGCTTTTCTATTTCATTCTCAGAGATAATCAACACGGTGTTACACACACGTTTCATGTGATTTCTATTTATTTACATCTTTGGCTCTATTCTGATAACAACTAACTTTCTAACTGATTCCTGATTATCAGAAACTCTAACTTAACAGGATGATGACACCTCACCTCTATTTACTACCTTTGACTAGCTAATGGTTGACCAGACCAACCAGTCCACCTGAATTGACTTCTTAGATGATGAGCTTCAAGTATAGGGCTGTGTGCCTAATAATGGCAGAAGCAAATACCAACCATGTGATGGATCCCAATAGAGTGAAACTTTGCTTACTCACCTTAACTAGAGTTTAGAGGTAACCATTATCCCTCTCCCTAAATATTGTCATGTGTCCAAAACTTTAAGTTAACTTACCATAGCCTAAGACCAAAACTTTCTGATCTCCCATCACCATGTCAGCCTCTCTCTATCACGGAATACGTTTTCTCGCTCCTCCTCTTCCTCCTCTGCAACCAGCACTACTGTTTCGGACTCAACATTCCTCATCAACCACGCCACCGGTCACCACCTGACCTACTCCGATTTACTCATCCAAACCAACTCCCTCGCTATCTCTCTCTCTCAAAGCACTACTCTCTCTCAAAAGGGGACGTGGCTTTCATCCTCTCTCCTCAATCCCTCCAGATCCCGATCCTCTACTTCTCTCTTCTCTCTCTAGGTTTCATCATCTCACCGGCCAACCCAGACGACTCCGGCTCCGATATAACTCACCTACTCAACATCAGCAGACCAGTCATTGTCTTTGCCACTTCGCAAACCTCCCACAAACTGATCATCAACCCCACATCGAATTATCGTACAGTGTTGATGGACTTGCCGGAGTTTCTCTCCTTGTTAACACTGTACGATGATGATAACAGCATTATAAATCATAGAGATGATATGGTGAACCAATCTGACGTCGCAGCTGTAAAGGTAAAGGCAGATTGTCAAAGAAACAGAGCATCAGCTAATCATATGGTGATCAGCAATCCAGATGTTAACGGCAAAGGATGATGGTGATTAGTTAGTTAAATAGTTTGTTAGCCGTTAATATAAAGGTTAGTGACTGTTATTAACTAACCTGCTGATGTGGACACATAGTGTGTTTCTATTGGATTGATTCTCCTGATTTTCAGGATCATGCTTTTAGCATGTGTGATCGATTCTTAGTATATACAGAGTCTTGTATCACAATATCAAAATAACAAAAAAGTAGAAAGAAAATCTTTTTCTCTTTCAATGGATATTTTCTCTGTATACAAACAAGTATTTTCTTTCTTAGTATTTAGAACAAACACCTTGTGTTTCTTCTGATTAGTTTTCAAACTAATCTTTACAGCAGCAATCTTTTACTCGTCTGGAACTTCCGGTCCAAAAAAAGGCATGCAATTGACTCACAGGAACTTGATAGTAGTGATCAATGCCATTACCGGAGCTGAGCAATATTACAATGACCAATTAGTGTCGTTAGCTACGTGAGCATTGGCTGGTGTGTTCGGTTTAACAGTGACGATGAGGGCTGTTTCGCATGAGGAGACTCTGGTTTTGTTGCAGACGTCTGAGCTTGAAACAATACTTGAAGCTGTGGATAAGTATAAGGCAAATTATATGCCAGTTTCACCCTCAGAGATTGTGGCATTGTTGAAATCGGATTCAACGAATAAGAACGATCTCAGCTCGCTTATGTTTCTCGGGTGCGGTGGCGCTCCGCTTTCTGAGGATGTTGCCGCCGTCAAGTTCAGAGACAAATTCCCCAATGTGGAACTCCTGAGGGTACAATCTTTCAAGTTAACTATCTATTAGACACAATATTAAAAGTTTATTAAAAACAGAATTCAGAGAATAATTAACCACAAATCAATTTGTCTTCTAATACGCTATCCTGAAAAAACTTGCTGTACAAATCGGGATCCAACACCTGAAGGGTAAATAAGGTTTCAGGTGCAGAATTAGGAGTGCACACTTTGTACCATTATAAAGTCGGGATCACGCACGAAAAATGGTGAAATCTCGTTCTTAATAATTGTTATTCATATATGGTATTGACCAGGTACAGGTAGACCTGACCCGGTTCCGGTTCGAACCGGAACCGGAACCGGTTTTCCGGTTCCGGTTCCACATTTTTCGGAACCGGCCGGTTCCTTTTTTTTCTTTTTCTTTTTTTAATTTTTTTTTAAATTACCGTTGGAGACAACGGTCTGCTGACGTCAGCCGACCGTTGCCCCCAACGGTCTGCTGACGTCAGCAGGCCGTTGGGGGCTCCAACGGCTGCTTTCAAATTTTATTTATTTTTTATTTTTTTATTTTTTATAAATACCCCCGGCCCCCCCCCCCCCCCCCCCCCCGCCTCTTTCATTTTTACTCACAATTATTTCCTCCAAATTCTCTCTAATTCTAATTTCTCTCTCAATTCTCTAACTCTCCAACTCCAAGTTTCCAAATATTTAATATTGTCAATTAGTAAGTTTTTAATATTTATTTCATTTGCAATATATTTTATTTCCAATTTATTTTATTTTTGATATATTTTATTTGTAATTAATTTTATTTGCAATTAATTTATTGCCAATTCTAAATTTCTAATTTCTCTTTCTATTCTCCAACTCTCCAAGTTTCCAAATATTTAATATTGTCAATTACTAAGTTTTTAATATTTATTTCATTTGCAATATATTTTATTTCCAATTTATTTTATTTCCGATATATTTTATTTGTAATTAATTTTATTTGCAATTTATTTTATTGCCAATTCTAAATTTCTAATTTCTCTTTCTATTCTCCAACTCTCCAAGTTTCCAAATATTTAATATTGTCAATTACTAAGTTTTTAATATTTATTTCATTTGCAATATATTTTATTTCCAATTTATTTTATTTCCGATATATTTTATTTGTAATTAATTTTATTTGCAATTTATTTTATTGCCAATTCTAAATTTCTAATTTCTCTTTCTATTCTCCAACTCTCCAAGTTTCCAAATATTTAATATTGTCAATTACTAAGTTTTTAATATTTATTTCATTTGCAATATATTTTATTTCCAATTTATTTTATTTCCGATATATTTTATTTGCAATTAATTTTATTTCCAATTTATTTTATTTCCAATTCTAAATTTCTAATTTCTCTCTCTATTCTCCAACTCTCTAAGTTTCCAATTCATTGTCAATTACTAAGTTTTTAATATTTATTTCATTTGCAATATATTTTATTTCCAATTTATTTTATTTGCAATTTTGCATTTAATTTTATTTGCAATTAATTTTATTTCCAATTTATTTTACAATTCAATTTTTAAATGGCAAGTGGAAGTGGAAGTGGAAGTGGAAGGGGTCACGGCCGTGACGGTCCTAGGCGTTCAATTTCGATGAGAGGTAAGGGTCCTATGATCGATAATCTCGGTCGTGACGACACCGCCTATCACGAGTATTTGCAATGCCAGGCCTATGCTGAAGACCTAGGTCTAAACTCTCCTACTCCCCCTCTAATAATTTCAGAACCCGATCCCGATGACACCCCCCCGGCCCCAATTTGACAAGCCAGTCAGATAATATGCCTTATATTGATACACCTACAGATTTTAGATTTGATCCACAGGAAGTTCAGGAACCAGGAGAGCCAGAAGATGTGATACAGAGGCAGAGCAAATCTGATCTCTTCACAAAACATATGAAGAAAATTAGGCAAGAAGATGAGAGCTTTGCAGTGGCTTGCAATTACTGCAACAAAGTATATAAGTGGCATAAATCTGGAGGACATGGCAGTTATCGGAAGCATATTTCAACTAAACATCCAGAAGCAGAGACCAGATCGAGGTCACAAACACAAATTCCCAGGTATGCTACTCCTAACCAACAATTATTTCGTTATACTGATGAACAAAATAGAGAAGAATTAGCAAGAATGGTAGCAGTAGAACACCTATCATTCAGTTTTGGTGAAAGGCTTGGTTTTGTTAATTATTGTCGAAAAGCATTAAACCCTGCTGCATGTCGTGTTCCTAGAACCACGCTCACATCAACACTTGAAAAGATTTATTTAAAAGAAAAAAAAAGTTAGAAAGAATTTTTGATAAATATATCGGTCGTGTTTCCGTATGTGCTGACATATGGACTGACCATTGGAAATCGCATTCATACTTGGGTGTCACTTGCCATTTTATGGATGATACATGGACTATTCAAAAAAGAATTCTTGCATTTAGAGTTTTTGATGATACACACACTGCTCATAATATTTTTAGACAGCTTAGAATTATTTTTGCAGAATATAAAATTGAAAGCAAAATTTTTGCAATTGGTTTTGATAATGCTTCTGCCAATACCGCTGCTATTCCATCTTTACTTGATTTATGCAAACCTTATCTTGGTGGTATATTTTTTCATCAAAGATGTGCATGCCATGTTTTAAATTTATGTGTTCAAAAAGGATTAGAAACTCTTGAACATTTTATTCTACCTATTAAAAAAGCTCTAATGTATTTGTGGAAACATTCTTCTACAATGAATGCATGGGTAAAATATTGTAAACAAAATGGTAGACGTGTCGTTAGATTTTCTCGTGATGTTCCAACACGTTGGAATTCTACTTTTAAATTGCTTGCTCAAAGTTATGAATATAGGGATTTATTAGTTTCTTTTATTCAATTTCATGTTACCCACCTTCAACTTTATCAATCACATTGGGATGCTTGTTATAACGTTTTCAATTTGTTATCCATCTTTAATAATGCTACACAAAATTTATCTGGTGTTTATTATCCTACAACTCATTTATTTTTTTTTGAAAGTATTAATATTGCTGGTGCATTTTGCCATTGTGAATCCGACATATCAATAGGGGAAGCCGTTCATGCTATGAAGCTAAAATGGTTGAATTATTATGCGGAGATTCCAAATATTTATTTGATTGCCATGATTTTTGATCCACGTTGTAAATTAGAGAGTATGTCTTATTATCTAAATGGTTATTATGGGGTCAAAGGTTTAAAAATGGAATATGATATTGAAGCATGTTGTGTTAGAGTTAAGAAATTATTGTATGATTTATATGATGAATATTTTACAATTTATGGATCGTCACTGAACTTAGATGTTACACATACACAAACTACATCTCAGGCCCCAAAATCCTCCTCCTCCGGATTTATAGGGTTAGGGTATAGAAGCTAACTCACTATTTTCGCTTTAAAAAAACTCTCTCAAGCTCTCTGTAAGCATTCGACAATGGCGTCTTCTCTCGCTCGGCTTCTTTCTTCAATCATTCTCCCCAGGTCTCTCCGCTCCGTCAACCGCTCAGCTGCAGCCGCACGGCCTTCCTCTTGCTTCTTCAACACCAATGCCGTTCGCAACTTCGACGACGACGACGACGTCGTCATCTACGCTCGTGACCTAGACGTCGACCGCCGCTCCTCCCGCTTCGCTCCTCGCCGACGCGACGATTTCTTCTCAGATTCATTTTTTCCGTTCTCGGCACCAAGGAGCTTGAACCAGGTCCTGAATATGATGAGCCAAATGGCTGAGAACCCGTACTTGGGCGGCACCAGCACTCGCCGTGGCTGGGATGTGAAAGAGACTGACGACGGGTTGAATCTGCGCGTGGACATGCCTGGACTTGGCAAGGAGGACGTGAAAATCTCTGTGGAGCAGAACTGTCTAATAATCAAAGGCGAAGGAGCCAAGGAAGGAGACGACGAAGAGAGCGTGAACAGGTACAGTAGCAGGATCGAGTTGCCGGAGATGATGTTCAAGACCGACGAGATCAAGGCGGAGATGAAGAACGGCGTTTTGAAGGTGGTGGTGCCCAAAGTGAAGGAGGAGGAGAGAGCTGATGTCTTCCATGTCAAGGTTGAGTGAATACTGATCTGGGTTTTGGGTTTTGGGTGTTAATAGTAGTAGAAGCTTTTGCTGGGTTTTTAGGGATGGAGAGAATAATTTTTGTTGTTTTTGAGTCCTCTCTCGCGTGAATCGATGGAAAGTGAAACTGTTGTTTGTGTTAATATTTTTGGAGGAATTATGAGAAGTAAAGCCGTTTTTAGTTTTTAGTTTAAAAAAAAAAGGGTTAGGGTATAGTATGTTATCCAAAAAATCCAAAAAAACCTAGATGTGCTTCTTCATCAAACACCGATAAGTATTTCGAGCTGGAATCTTATCTAAATACTCCTTATGAGTTTATAGAAGATGCGCTAGGGAAAAAATTTGAAATCTTACAATATTGGAAAGAGCACGCAGTGTACTATCCAATCATGGCTATGATAGCCAAAAATATTTTTTCAACACCAGTTTCTACAGTGGCAGTGGAACAAGAGTTCAGCGCTGGAGGAAATATTCTAGATGAACAGCGTTCTTGCTTAACTCCAAAATCACTACAAATGCAAGTTTGTGTAGATGATTGGACAAAAGCACAATACATACAACAAGAACTTCAACAAGACCCAACATACGACTTCTTCAAAGACGACGAACCTGATACAGGAGCAGCGGGGCCGGAATAGCAGATTTACAGTACAGATAACAGACTCTACAGAGTACAATTGTACAAAGTCTATAGACTACAGAATACAGATGGCGCCAAACATGCAATAAAAGGTAAGAGAACTACGTGGCCTTTGATTCCTCTAAATCCCCCAAGAGGATACGTAGGCAACTTAATTGTGGTAAAAATTAAGTGCAAGGCTAATAACTTTACATTTATTTTTAGTTTTATTTTAATTTAATTTTGTAATTTGTCATTTATTTATTATCGAATTTCGGGTGACCTAATTCCCAAATACCCAATGAAATGTAATTTATAATTTGTCATTTTGTTTATTTTTATTTTTATTTAATATTGTAATTTGTCATTTTGTTTATTTTTATTTTTATTTAATTTTGTAATTTGTCATTTATTTATTATCGAATTTCGGGTGACCTAATTCCCAAATACCCAATGAAATGTAATTTATAATTTGTCATTTTGTTTATTTTTATTTTTATTTAATATTGTAATTTGTCATTTTGTTTATTTTTATTTTTATTTAATTTTGTAATTTGTCATTTTGTTTATTTTTATTTTAATACTTTATTTACAACTACAACTTATAATACAACTATACATTTATACAAGTCTAAATTATTATTTTTTATTAACAAAGGAAAAAAAAAAAAAAAAAATTCCGGTTCCACCCAACTGAGGAACCGGAACCGCGTCACCCCTAGGTACAGGATCCTATATATTTTTTCATACGGAATTCCAATAAATACTAGTGTTAATTGAAAAAAAAAAAAAACAAATCTATTAACATTGGTATTTATTGAAATCATGTATGGAAAAATATGTATCTGATAAATTATATATATATTGACTTACAATATAAAAATTTTGTGTTAGATCCTGCACCTGAATAAGCATTTTCATGATAATGTTTATCAAATCCTATAGTATATGGTTCGAATTGCCTTGACTTGCTAATTGTATCTTTGCTTAGGGATACGGTTTAACAGAGACCAGAGCACTGGCCGCGGCAACAAAAGGACCGATGGAGGTAAGTCGGCTGGATTCGGTTGGTCGGCTATCTGAAATTATGGAAGCCAAGATTGTTGATCCTATAACCAGTGAAGCATTGTTTCCGGGCCAGAAGGGGAGCTTTGGTTGCATGGCCAAAATGTCATGAAAGGTATATTCTACTCTCACTAACTATGCAAGACGAATTTTTTTTTTTTTTTCATTCATTCATTCATTCATTCAATATAAACCCAAAACTCTAGGACTTACGAGATCAAGTAGAAAACCAAAATAACTGGACAAAGCACGATCCGAAATGCAACTCCCATCATAGGGGATGTCTCCCCACACTTTACAATTTAATAGACAAATATGAGACAGATTGAGACTTGAACCCTATTAATTGTTTTGACATTTTCTTTATGAGTTTAATTTTTATAATAATGCAGTTTGAAACTGAAAGTATACTATTTTTTTTTTTTTTGAAAGTACAGCAATAGCCGGGACTTGGTGATATAAGACTCTACAAACACAGTTCGGAATACTACTCCCACTATCAGGGAGAGGTTATAACTTAGATTACAACTCTCACAATCAACTGGAGGAGAAAAACTTGGGTGCAACCGATGCACCACGTTAGAATCTGATGGTGGTGCATCGGTTCCATTCAATAACTAACACATGTCATATATGTTATTTTATTATTATTTTCTCTTTCTTCTTCCTTCATTCACAGACAACATTCTGTTCTCCAAATTCCCTTCAAAGTTTAAACACTCTAAAACATTATTGCTTGAGAAGTAAAAAATCTGAGATTTCCATTGATCTCTCGGTTTTTTTTTTTTTTTTTTTTTTTTCATTTCATTTGATACAGATTTCAAAAAAGGAAAAAAAAAAAAAAAGAGTAAACATTAAAGCAAAAAAATTTAAAGATGTGGCTTTTGGTTTTTGGCGTAGATTTGGGAGCAGAAGTCCTGATTTGAGTTTTTCTTTTTTACTTCGTTGATTGAAGTTAGTTTGATTTCCATTACAATAAAAAGAGAAGGCAAAGAAGTAGAGGTGAAAACAGAAGAATTGATAAATTGATTGAATGGATTTGGTTTGTTTATGTAATGCATCGGAAGAAATTAGAAGTACTGATAAAAATGGTCAATCATCAAAGTTCCTGCGTAAACAAAAACTGCATCTATAAGTATTTCTTGATTCAATTAACAAATCCCATTCACTAAATCCTTCAATCATCAAACATTCCAACCTCATCAATTCCACAAAAAAGAAATAAAAAAAAAAATAAGATTTCATCTCTGTAAATCTTTGATGACAGGGATAAAACTATCCAAAGAAAACTTGGTACCAGAAATGGAAACGACAACGGTAACCGGATGATGGCAAGTTGAAGTCGAGATGTGAGGATGAAGAGAGAGAGAGAGAGGGAAATTAGGATTTGGGTTTCAGAAGAAAATGAAGATGAAAAGAGAAAATGAGAAAAAAAAATTAATAATTAAGACCCGTCCTATAAACAACCCAACCAAAACCTTTTGATTTTTCAATTTTTTGAGGTGGAGATAAGAGATTGAGATTTAGTTGGAGATGGAGAGGAGATTTGAAAGAAAGAGAGAGAGAAAGACGAGAGAAGATGAAGCTGGTGATGAGTAGAAAGGAGAGAGGAGAGAGAAAGTGATGAGGTTTTGGGCTTCAACTGCGTAGAGAACAAATGAAAAGAAAAAAAAAAAAATTAATTGAATCAGTGCCACGTGTCAGCTTCTGAGTGGAACCGATGCACCACCATCAGATTCTAGCGTGGTGCATCGGTTGCACCCAAGTTTTTCTCCAACTGGAGAGAGGGCTGATCCCATAATATCGGGATAGAGCTACCCACACTTTTGGGGATTAATAGCCAAAGGTGAGACAATGAAAGCATACTATTTTATTATTAAGTAAAGTTACACAAATCAACTCAAATACTTTCACTCCATGATTTATATGCTAAAAACAAATCACTTATCTTCAGCTAATTTTCTGGGTTACGCGGCATTACTCTTGATTCTTTAGTCCTTTAGAGAAAATAACTTTAAAAAAATCAAACAATTACTAATCATCTAGTTTGATGATAGAATAAATAAATAATGGTGATGATGCAGGTTATGTAGGAGATGATAAGGCGACTGCTGAAACTTTGGATTCGGAAGTGTTGTAAAATGAGCCAAAAGAGAGCCAAAACAATTATGGAACAAACAAGAAAGAGCAATAAAACAGAGACACAGAGATAAGAACAAGAAAGAAAGGAACACAGAGATTTATCTTGGTTCAGTTCACAACAAAGTGAACTTACATCCAGCAGCAAATAATGTTCAAATTGCACTATGAAGAATCGGAAATACAGTGAGTAATATATCAAGTTACAGACTCTATTCTCTCATACAAGAGACCAACCAATTACAGCTGTTTCCAATTCAGAACAGAGAAAAGGACTGACTCAGAAGAATACAAAACAAAAGGATCCTTCTAGAAACATATACTCTGCTATGCACAACCACTCACAATAATCCACGTGGGTGGTACCAGATATCATAAGCACACATCAGCACCTTTCTTTGCCCTCTAATTGATATTGCCAGCTCATTGCTGAGTCACCTTCAACAAAATCTCCACCTTGACTCACAATTAGCTATTTCAAAAAACTTCATATCTTCAAAGAACATCACCAACTCTACCTGTTTCTTAAACTGGACCACGGTCTGTGACTTTAATCAAGTCCAGACACTTATGAAACTTGAAGCTAGTCACAGGCTTGGTTATCATATCAGCGGGATTATCATTGGTATGAACTTTTACCACTTCAACCTTACCACCAGATATAACATCCCTGATGAAATGTAGTGTAATGTCAATGTGTTTTGTTCTCTCGTGAAACATCTAATTTTTGCTTAAGTGAATAGAGCTTTTTTGTTTAGGGTTATTTCCCAACCGGTTTCCGAGCCCCATTGGGTCGACTAATCCGGTTTTCGAAGCGGGTCCCGGGGTGAAGGTGTTAAGCTCCTCCCAACGGTCTTGCGGGGGATCGAACCGCAGTTCGCCCTTCCAAGTCTAGCCCCTGGCACCACTAGACCAAGACACGATTGTCACAGAACACTTGCACTTTCTGTTGTTTGATTCCAAGTTCACCAATTAACCCTTGCAGCCACAATTAACACTTGTACTAATGGTCATTTCGTCAAACTCCGTTAAGGTTATTGTTAAATAGATGGGTATTTTGGTAACTTTCTCTAAAATTACAAAAAATGATTAACATTTTTTTTAAAAGAAAAATTATTAACATTTGTATTTACAATCTAATTCATTTAGGGAAAATTTGGAGCTTTAGGGATTTGGGTTGTTCTGGACGCATGAGCAAAATGGAGAGGACGACATGCAAGAGATACTTGAACAGTTTTGAAAATAAGGGAAATTATTATTCTCTCCCCTGTAGTTTGCCGTATTCTCCAGTCTCCTCCCTTTAGTTTCAAAATTCTCTAATTTCCCCCCTCCCATGCCTATTTTTTCTCCCTCACATGCATAAATACAAGTATACAACCAATATCACCATATAAAAATAAGCATGGGAGGGGGAAAATTAGAGAATTTTGAAACTAAAGGGGGGAGATTGGAGATTATGGCAAACTACAGGGGGAGAATAGTAATTTCCCTGAAAATAATATTAATTTTGAAGATCAAAAGAAGTAAAAAACTGCATTGACATTGGACGCCAAATCAGATTCATTAAAGAAACATTTGTTTATTTAATAGGTGTGCGTTTGGACTCAACAATTCTATAATCTTTTATTCGATCATATCACAATTCACCATTTTTGAATGTCATCACACGTACAACACGTACTCATCACCATTCAAGGATTATGAGTTCACTCCATCCACCTGTGCAGCTTGACTTAATCTTTGTTTCCAAAAGTGGGATTCTAGTGGTCAACTGCTCCTTCATTAAAATAGATTTTATTTTAATTTTTTTAAAATAGTTGGTCAATTTTTTTTGAAACTATATTGATAACATAAATTGCGTAAACAAATAAATTATGACCACATCATTAAAAATTCATATTAGTAAGTTATAATATTAAAGTTGCACATCACCTCTTAGTAGAGTTGGTAGTGCACCTCTCTTCCACATAAGTGGTGAGGGGTTCAAATTCCACTATGCACATTTTACAAGTATGTATGGAGAGTTTTATTCCTTGGTTGTGGGAAGTAGTTATCTCCCGTAATGAGAGTAAATATCCGAACCGCACATGTATTGCTTGATTTCGGTAGGTCCCAACAGTCCTATTATATTCGTAAGTGATAATATTAAAGTCACAAGAGAAAGAGTGTGCTGTGCAAACAAAGGAACTGCACGTACAAGTGGTGCCATTGCATCATCTTCTAGAACAAACAAGTTCACTACATTGCTAGTATTTCCAACTTAGCAAAATCCCACATGATCCTTCTCCATCACAAAGATCAGACGGTGACGGTTATAGCACTCAATCCAGAACAGAGCACCTAAAGCAGAGAAGTATTTCAAGGATATTGGCGGGAAATATTTAGAATTTCCAGAATTCAATCTTATCCAAAACCTTATCCAATTTAGATTCAGTGTTCTCAATTGTGTATAAATAAAGGCTTGACCTCAGAATTTCACTTATGTAAAATCTTGTAAAATTTTCGTTTCTCTACAGAGCTAATGATATCTTCTTTTCTCTGCAATTGCTCTTCAGCTTCTTAGTTAATATTTTCTTCTATTTGTTTATCAAACACTTAGTGTTCATTTCATGGTATCAGAGCTTTATAGGACTAATCATCCATGGCTTATCTATTGAGTTCACTAACAGGTCATGAAGGAGACATCTCAAATGATTCAAGGCCTGGAGACTTCACTTTTTTGGCAAAGTCAATGCATTTCAACCTTCAAGTCAAGCTCGACAACGACAACTACATGCAATGGAAGGCGCAGGTACTTCCTGTCATTATAGCCTTTCAATTGATTGATTTTATCTCAGAATCAAGTCTAGCTCCACAGAAATTCGTTGAGGTACTTTCACTAGATGGAGGAGATAAATATAAGTTTTGAATAAAGAGCACACAATTTGGCAAAGAACATATCAGCTGCTACTCGGTTGGTTGTTTTCGTCAATAAGTCAAGATTATAATTGGACAAGTGACAGATTGTACCAGTTCTTGTGAAGTTTGGAGCACTCTCGATCGAATGTTCTCATAGCAATCTCTAGCTAAGGTGCTACAACTCAAGCATCAGCTACAAAACACAAAGAAAGGAGGCAGCTCCATCACTGATTTTGTTCTCAAAATCAAAACAATTGGAGACAGCTTGAAATCTGCAGGTCAAATCGTGAGTGATAATGATTTGATATTGAGTGCTTTGAGTGGAGTTGGACATGAATATGACTCGGTGGTAACTGTGATTACTTCACAAAGGAGTTCCATGTCTTTTCGAGAAGCGCAATACCTGCTCTTGAATCATGAACAAAGAATTGCTGAACTGAATTCAACAACTCAGGTTGAGGTAATAGGTGCTACTGCTAATTTTGCTACTGGTCAAAGTCAGAATGAGAGAAGAAGCCACAGAGGAGGTGGTTACAATGGAAGTGGTACTAGTGGTAGGTCTGGTGGCAGAGGAAGAAGTCGTGAAAAGGGAAGGTGGAAGAACAATAATTGGCCTGTGTGTCAAGTGTGTGGAAAAACTGGGCATGTTGCAGTAAATTGCTATCATAGATTTGACAAAAGCTTTCAAGGCAACTTCAATCAGCAAGGAAGTGGATACTACAACTCCCAGAATAATCAAAATCAGCAAGGTCATCGATTCCAGCCAACCAACTCGTAGCAGCAAATCAACTCCACGCCTCTTCTGACCAATTCACAACATTAGTCTAATTTCAATCAGCCAACTGTATACTATGCTAGTCCGGAAACGGTTGTGATCAAGCTTGGTATGCTGATAGTGGGGCCACAAACCACGTAACCTCAGACCTGTCTAACCTCTCTTCCTTTTCAGATTACCAAGGTAATGATACTCTTGTTGTTGGCAATGGCCAACAACTTCAGATTTCTCATATTGGCAAGTCTTTTATCACTTCTCCTGGTTCATCTTCTAAATGGATGATAATGGATCACATTTTGTGTGTACCTTTGATTGCAAAAAATTTATTGAGTATTATTAGAGTTATTATGTTAAATGTTAGTTTATATATGTGTTGTAAATATATAATTAAGTTAGGGGTATACTTGTAATTAGGCTATCTTCTTTTGCCCCACCTTTTGTATATATATTTGTAGCAACTCTTGGGTGCCGATTTAACACAACAAAGAGCAGCCTTTGCAATTTGCAATATTTGGCCTTTTATGGCATTTCAATATAAAGAAACTTTAGCTACCACTTCTCTATTCTCTTTGGTTATTTGAGTTGCATTGAATATTTCACATGGTATCAGAGCTTGAGATTGAAGAATAAGTTCATACCGCTAGTTTTTAGTTAAGAATCAGTTTTCAGCATATTTAGTTTCAGCATCAGTTTTTGATACTTTCATCAATTATAGTTTTCAGATTTGTGGGAATCTTCTTTGGTTTTGTTGTGGTTGCTCGATTAAAGTCAGATTTGTTGGAATCTTCTTGGGTTTTATTGTGGTTGCTCGATTAAAGTCAAATTTGTTAGGAATCTTCTTGATTGTTGTTGTGGTTGCTCGATACAAATTTGTTGGTATAGATGTGTTTCATGGTTTGCAGGGTTCACAGGGTTTGCACGATTTAGAGGATTGCATAGTTTGAACGGTTCACACAATTTGCATAGTATGCACGGTTTGTAGGGTTCGCACTGTTTGCATGATTCGTACGGTTTGCAAGGTTCGCACTGTTTCACAGTTCGCACACGAGATTTGTTTCTATGATGGGTTTGCATATGAATTGTTCATGTTATTTGCAATATGTCAGTTGCAACAATAGACAACCTTCCAACTTTGAGAACAAGCCTTACTCGAAGGTTGGAATTGATGAATGTAGTTATTGTAAGCAGAAGTCATTAGACGGCTCAATGTACTAAGTTGTTGAACAAAGCACAACAATCACAACCACATGCTATGTCCACTTCTTTTTCGATAGGTCAGTCACCCCATAGCTCTTCAGGTATGTTTTCTTCTATATGGGTCTTAGATTCTGGAGCTTCACATCATATGTCTCCTGATTCGTCATCTTTTGTTTCTTTATGTCCTGCATCATCTGTGTACGTTATGACTGCTGATGGCTCTCCCATGCCATTAGTCGGTATTGGTTCTATTGTCACACCTAATGTATCTCTTTCTAATGTTTACCATATTCCTAATCTTACCATGAATCTTGTTTATGTTAGTCAATTGTGTGACTATGGTTACTCAGTCTTCTTTTCTTCTTGATCTTGTCATGCACAGGATCCGCAATCCTAGAAGCTGATTGGGGCAGGCCGTAGGCGGGGAGACTATATATTTTGGACGAGCTAAGATTACCAGTTTTTGTAGCTTATAGTGTTGACACGTCTTCTTTTCGTTTGCGTCCTTCTTCTACTAGTTTTTATTTATGGCATTCCCCTCTTGTTCATGTTTCGGCCTCTCGTCTAAGGTTTTTAACATCTACGGGAGCATTAGGAAATTTGCAAAGTCATGATATTTCTGATTGTAGTGGTTGTAAATTGGCAAAAAATTTCGCTTTACCTTTTAATCGAAGTATTTCTTCTTCTCTTGCTCCATTTGATTTAGTTCATTTTTATGTGTGCGGACCTTCACCTATTGCCACAAAAGGAAGGGGGGGGGGGGGGGGGGGGCGGGGGCGGTATCGGTATTTTGTTTCTTTTATTGATGATTACACTCGTTTTTGCTGGGTTTATCTTATGAAACGTCGCTCTAATTTCTTTACAATTTATACTGTCTTTCGAGCACTTATTAAAACTCAACATGCCGCTATTATCAAGTGTTTTTGATGTGATTTGGGTGGAGAGTACACTTCTAACAAATTCTATGAATTGCTTGCTTTAGATGGAACTATTCACCAAACTTCTTGTACAGACACTCCAGAGCAAAATGGTGTTGCTGAAAGGAAACATAGGCACATTGTTGAAACTGCTCATTCTCTCTTACTGTCTACTTCCGTTCCTAGTGAATTTTGGGGAGAAGCAGTTCTTACTGCTGTCAATTTAATTAATAAGATCTCATCTTCTCACAAATCAGGTTTGTCACCTTTTGAAAAGTTGTATGGACATGCTCCTGATTATTCTTTCTTAAAAGTCTTTGGTTGTACCTGTTTTGTCCTTTGACCTCATGTAGAGCGTAGCAAGTTATCTCCACGCTTTGCCGTTTGTGTTTTTCTAGGTTATGGGGAAGGTCAAAAGGGATATCGTTGCTTTGATCCTATTACACAGAAATTATATGTGTCTCGTCATGTTCTATTTCTTGAGCATATACCTTTCTTTTCTATTCCTACTAGTACTCATGATATGCCTAAGTCCGATCTCATTCGCATTGATCCTTTTCTCTGATGATACATATAGTTTATCTTCCTTAGTCCCTTATACTACAGATACTAACTCACCTTCTGTTTTTAGTCCTTCGATCCCTATTACTTCTTTTCCTTTGCATTATTCTCGCAGGTTTCAAACTATTACTTCTGCAGATACTGGTACTTCTCTCCTCGATCCTCCTACTAGCCAAGCATCTTCTGAGACTGTGGATCCTTATCCTCGCTATCCTCGACGTACTCATTAGTCCACTCAGCTACCAGATTTTTCTTACTCTTGTTATTCTGATTCCTTTTCTGCCTTTTTAGCCTCCATTCACTGTCTCTCTAAGCCTTCATCTTATAAAGAGGCAATTCTTGATCCTCACTGGCAGCAACCTATGGATGAGGAACTCTCTACTTTGAATAAGACAAATACTTGGGATTTGGTAACTCTACCTTCCGGTAAAAGTACAATTGATTCACATTGGGTTTATAAAATCAAGACAAAGTCTGACGGGTCAGTTGAGTGATACAAAGCCATATTGGTTGCCAAGGGGTTTTCTCAACAATATGGTTTGAATTATGAGGAGATTTTTGCTCATGTCGCCAAAATGACTACTGTTCATACCCTTATTGCAGTTGCATCAATTCATTAGTGGCATATATCTTAGATGGATGTTAAGAATGTATTATGGAATGGAGATCTTCAGGAAGAAGTGTACATGGTCCCACCACCTGGTGTCACTAATAACCTTGGAAAAGTTTGTAGACTCAAGAAAGCTCTATATGGTCTCAAACAGGCACCTCGGGCTTGGTTTGAGAAGTTCTCTACTGTTATTACCTCTCTTGGTTTTTCCTCCAATAATCATGATTCGACTCTTTTCATAAAGGATACTATTGCAGGTCGTATTATACTTTCGTTATATGTTGATGATATGATTATTACTAGTGATGATATTGATAGGATCGCAGTGTTGAAGTCAGAATTAGCTAGTCAATTTGAAATGAAGGACTTGGGTTCTCTACGGTATTTTCTAGGAATTGAAGTAGCTTTTTCTCCAAAGGGTTATCTTCTTTCTCAGTCTAAGTACATAGCTAAAATCCTTGAACGTGCTCGTCTTACTGATACTAGGATTGTTGATACTCCTTTAAAGCTTAATGTTCGATATTCTCTTTCTGATGGTACTCCTTTATCTGATCCTACCTTATATCGTACTGTTGTTGGTAGCTTGGTATATCTCACTATTACTCGCCCAGACATCGCATATGCTGTTCACATCATTAGTTAGTTCGTTGATTCCCATACTACAGTTCATTGGGCAACTGTTTTTTGTATTCTACAGTACCTTCGGGGCACCATCTTTCAGAGTCTTTACTGCCATCGACCTCCTCTTTAGAGCTGCGTGCATATTCTGATGCTAATTGGGCCAGTGATCCCATCGATCGTAAGTCTATTACTGGTTTCTGTATTTACTTGGGTGATTCTCTTATTTCTTGGAAGAGCAAGAAGCAAATTGTTGTTTCCTGATCTTCCACAGAAGCTGAGTATCGTGCTATGGCATCTACTACCACAGAGATAGTTTGGTTACGTTGGTTATTGGCAGATATGGGCGTTTATCATTCTGATCCCACCCCTATGTATTATGACAACAAAAGTGCCCTTCAAATTGCTCACAACTCAGTCTTTTAAGAGCGGACCAAGCTCATCGAAATTGATTGTCATCTTACTCGTCACCACCTCAAGCATGGCACCATTACTCTACCTTTTGTTTCTTCTTCCATGCAGACTGTAGACTTGTTTACAAAGTTGTATCCCATTTCGCATTTTCGCTTTTTAGTTGGCAAACTCTCGATGCTTCTTGTAGCTGCATTGTGAGTTTGAGGGGGGATATTAGAGTTATTATGTTAAATGTTAGTTTATATATGTGTTGTAGTTTATATATGTGTTGTAAATATATAGTTAAGTTAGGGGTATACTTATAATTAGGCAATCTTCTTTTGCCCTACCTTTTGTATATATATTTGTAGCAACTCTTGGGAGCCGATTTAACACAACAAAGAGCAGCCTTTGCAATTTGCAATATTTGGCCTTTTATGGCATTTCAATATAAAGAAACTTTAGCTACCACTTCTCTCTTCTCTTTGGTTATTTGATTTGCATTGAATATGTCACAAGTATATCTAAGTTTACTCATGATAACAATGCATATGCTGAATTTTGGTGTCATGCTTGTGTGATTAAGGACAAGATTTCTAATAATGTACTTCTTCAAGGCAAGCTTGAGAATGGGCTCTATAAGCTTAGCATAAAGACGATTCAATCAAGACCTAAAGCTGAGCTGGTCAAGAACGTTTGCAACACTAATTGCTTGAATTCTGTACAAAACATGAATAAAACTTTAAATAAAAACTACAGCTCAAATTGTACAAATGTTGACAGAGCTGCATCAGTTTGTAAAAATGCCTTAAGAGCTGGTTGTAATCATGCCTTAAGAGCAAAAAATGTGAATAAAGTGAATAAAGACCACTTAAATGAAAGAATGTGGCACTTGAAGCTTGGTCATCCAGCTCCATTGATTCTAGGAAAGGTGTTTAATAGCTTAAAATTGAAATACAGTGAGGCACAACAGTTTTGTGATGCTTGTAAAATGGGCAAGTTACATCAATTGCCTTTTCAAAGGTCCAATTACAAAGCTTTAAGTCCTATAGAACTAGTGTTTACTGATGTATGGGGTCCCTCTCCATTACCATCACTAGAAGAATTTTAGTATTACGTAATCTTTGTTGATTCCTTTTCTAGATATAGTAGGCTATATCCGATGAAATTAAAATCAGAGGTGTTGAATATGTTTCTTAATTTCAAGCAACATGCAGAACTTCAGTTCTCTTGTAAAATAAGAATTTACAAGCTGATCTTGGTGGGGAATACAAGCCCCTATTACCCTATCTTATTAAGTGTGGAATACATTTTAGCACATGTTGCGCCTACACACATCAGCAGAATGCGATACTTGAAAGAAAACACTGTCATGTGGTGGAAACTAGGCTCACTCTACTTGCTCAAGCAGATATGCCTCTTAGCTTTTGGGTTGATGCTTTTCAAACAACTATATTACTAATTAACAATCTTCCTACTTCGGTACTTCAACTCAAGTCACCATATGAAGTCATATACAAACAATTGCCCAATTACAATTTCTTCAAAATGTTTGGATGCTCAACTTTTCTGTATCTAAGACCTTATTTGAAACAAAAGTTCAACTTTCGCACTTCGAAGTGTGTCTTCATTGGCTACAGTTTAAGTGAAAAAGGGTATCAGTGTCTACATCCATCAGGATGAATCTACGTTTCAAGAAACAGAGTGTTTAACGAATTTGAACATCTTATCGCATTTTATTTCCTCCAAAGAACAACTCAGCTGCAAGAATTGAAGTAAGTAACTTGTTAACATATGTGTTACATCACACATTGTTTGTAAGAATCAATGTGCAAGAATAGATAGTCTTGATAAAGGCACATCACAACCTTTAGACACAAGCAGATTTGATAGTTTAGACAAGAGCACTTCACAGTCTTTGAACACAAATACACCAGCAGCCTTTTTCTATGTGGACCTTACATCGTCAAATGATCCTTTTGCAATCCCAGTCCATGGACACTCTTCTTATGGTTACTCGACTTCAGTCTGGCACTATCAAACACAAAGCTTATTCATCTGAGTGTAACAAAGTGACAACTGTGAATGATGCCATATAACCAAGATCAATGACAGAGGCATTATCACATCCAAGTTGGCGAGCAGCTATGGTAGAAGAATATTCGACCTTGATGAAAAATAAAGCCTGGACATTGGTTCCATCAACAAATTCCACAAACCTGGTAGTTTGTAAATGGGTGATTCGAATAAAGTACAAGCCTGATAGATCGATACTTAAGCACAAGGCACGGTTGGTTGCCAAAGGCTTTCATCAAACACCTGGAGTCGACTTTCATGACACATTTAGTTTGGTTGCGAAGGCTTCAACAATTCTAATAATTTTTACTCTAGCTGTTACGTTTAATTGGGATATACAACAAATCGACATCAATAATGCCTTCATAAATGCTGACCTTCAGAAAGTCGTATTCATGGGGCAGCCCCCTGGCTTCATAGACACTCAAAAGCCTTCTTTTGTTTGCAAACTTAACAAAGCTCTCTATGGTCTCAAGCAAGCCTCAAGAGCTTGGTTCTTCACACTTCAACATGTGCTACTTGGGTGGGGTTTTGTTCCATCTTTTTTCAGATACGTCACTGTTTATCAAACGCTAAGGTACTTATGTCTTGCTCTTACTAGTTTATGTTGATGACATCTTGATAACCGGAGATGATCAAGGTCTAATTCAGCATACTATTGCCACACTTATTGCCACTTTTGCATTAAAATCACTCGGCTCAGTAAGTTATTTCCTTGGATTTGAGGCATCTCAATCTTCAGAGGGTTTGTTTCTAACTCAAATCAAGCACATCCTTGATCACTTAAGCAAAAAAAAACATGAATAACAGCAAACCTTGTTCTACACCAATTTCACCTAGTAACAAGCTCACTAAACAGGGGACAGAGTTTCCTTATCCTTCACTTCACCGAAGTACAGTTGGGGCTCTTCAATACTTAGCACATACAAGACCAGACATCTCTTTTTTATGTTAACAAATTGAGTCAGTTCTTAGCCAAGCCTACTGAGGATCATTGGAAACTCTGTAAACGACTCCTACATTACTTGAAAGGCACGGCTGGTTTGGGTTTACATTTTCAGCCAGCAAAATCGCTTATGGTTGTGAAAATCGCTTATGGTTGAGGTATTCAGTGATGTCAATTAGGTATCTTGCATAGATGATTGAAGATCCACAAGTGGGTGCTATGTTTATGTTGGAGGAAATCTAGTTGCAAGGAGTTCAAAGAAACAACAAGTGGTGGCACGCTCAAGTTGTGAGGCGAAATATCGGGCCCTCTCACTAGCAGCCACCGAGGCTATTTGGATCACTTCACTATTCTTCGAGCTTGGTTTCAAGTTGCCATGGTGTCCTATCCTATGGTGTGACAATTAAAGTGCCAACACTTTAGCTCAAAATCTTGTATTTCATGCTCGAACAAAGCACATCGAAAGCAATGTCCACTTTGTTCGTGAAAAGATTGCCTTTAGCCAGCTCAGTCACCAAGGCTATTTGGATCACTTCACTATTCTCCGAGCTTGGTTTCAAGTTGCCGTGGTGTCCTATCCTATGGTGTGACAATCAAAGTGCCAACACTTTAGCTCAAAATCTTGTATTTCATGCTCGAACAAAGCACATCGAAAGCAATGTCCACTTTGTTCATGAAAAGATTGCCTCTAGTTAGCTGGTTGTTCAATATGTCCCAACGACTCATCAGTGTGCTGATATTCTTACCAAGACAATGACTGTTGCACGTTTCAACTACCTTAAATCCAAGCTGAATCTTTGTCTCTCTCCGTCGTCCAGCTTGCGGGGGGATGTAACTAATAATATTAAAGTCATAAGAGAAAGAGTGTGATGTGCAAACAAAGGAGCTGCATATACAAGTGGTGCCAATGCATCATCTTCTAGAACAAACAAGTTCACTACATTGCTAGTATTTCCAGCTCAACAAAATCCCACATGATCCTTCTCCATCACAACGATCAGACAGTGACTGTTATAGCACTCGATCCAGAATAGAGCACCTGAAGCAGAGAAGTATTTCAATTCAATCTTATCCAAAACCTTATCCAATTTAGATTTAGTGTTCTCAATTGTGTATAAATAGAGGCTTGACCTCAGAATTTCATTTGTGTAAAATCTTGTAAAGTTTTCGTTTCTCTACAGAGCTAATGATATCTTCTTTTCTCTATAATTGCTCTTCAGCTTCTTAGTTAATATTTTCTTCTATTTGTTTCTAAGGTCTAAGAGACCTTTTATCAAACACTTAGTGTTCATTTCAATATTTAGTGCTTATTTGGTTGAGTTTTCTACTGTCTCAAAAGGTCTACAAACGTCTATTTAAGTTTTTTAGAATTGTTAGATTGGCTTTTGAGATTGTTTATTTTAAATTGAGTAAAGGCTAGTAAAGTATAAACCTCTACTAGGCTAAAGCTTATGGGGAGGTGTTTCTCCAAATATATATATTTTTTATAATAAAAAAAAGTCTACCAACCAAACAAATATAATTTTTTTTTTTTTTTTTTTTGGGTTAAAAACTCTATTTCTAATAGACATACTTACATTAGATCTATTACCAATAGAGTTTTTTCAAAAACCCAACCAAACAAGCCCTTACTTTTCTAAAATAGAAAAATCGTAAAAAGAATGAAATATGAATTATTATCTAGGACAACATGCAAGATTCTGGACATGGTTTTTGAGAAAGGAACAAATGGGTATACTTGTGCACTTTGATAAGTAGTATCTGAAATGTATGAAATTGAAATTATATTGAATCAAATGAAGAAATGTATGAAATTGAAATTATATTGAATCAAATAAAGAATTCATTTTCTCTATTGTCTATGAATTGCTGCATTTTATCTATTGAATGAAATTTTATTGTTTATGATTGCTTACTCTATTTTCCAATATAATATATATGTACATATAATGACCATGTTGATAGCAATTAACCAAATGGATGGCCAATAGAGTAATTCTAGGGTGGCTTGGTGGTTCAAAAACATTGGGAAGGTGACTAAGGATCCGGTTACGTTAATCCTGTTAGATGTGGCGGGTAGGTGTATCGTTAATAAGAAGGTTAGGATTCCGTGTGTTAGAGAGTGGTTACCTCCGGTTCCGGATGTCTTGAAATTTAATGTTGACGGTTCTGTTAGGGGTAGTTTGGGTCATGCTGGGATTGGGGGGGTGCTGCGTGACTGTAGTAGCAGAGTTTTGTGTACATTCTCTGTCAACGTGGGGATTCAAGACGTGGTCGCTGCTGAATTGATGGCAATTGAAAAGGCTTGTCGGCTGTGCGCGGAGAGTTCTTTTCTGAAGGATAAATATATTAAGGTGGTGAGCGATTCGTTGACAGCGGTGTCTTGGATCAATGGTGGTGGAGTTGGCAGCTGGAGCCATATTAATATAATTCTGGAAATTCGTAATTTGTTGGGGTCTTTGGTCAATTCCAATGTGGAATTCTGCTGCAGAGAAGGTAATAATTTTGCTGATTCTTTGGCAAAGAATGGGGCTGCCAATGAGATTGATGTGCTGGAATGGAGCCTCTTTTGACGCTGTTTTGGATGGGGGGACTGTTGTCTTTGTTTTCGGGTGTATTGGGTTTGTTTGTAGGGGTTGTGCGTTGGTAGGGGCGTGTTCTCCTGTTGTTTTGGTTTTCTGGGTGTTTGCTTCTGGTGTGTGTTGGTCGGTTTGGCTGGGGGGGTGTTGTCCCTCTGTCATTCTGCGTGTTTTGCCTTGCTGTTTTCTGTTCTGGGCTGGTTTGTTTGAGGCTCTGCCTTCTTGTTCTGTTTTCCTCTTCAATAAATCGTAATTTTCAAAAAAAAATAGAGTAATTCTAGAAAAAGTGGGACAATTATAACGGCCATTTTGACATCAATTGACCAAATGAATGGCCACTAGAGTAATTATGAAAAAAAAAAAAAAAAAGTGTTATAATGTCCATTTTGATACCAATTGAACAATTAAATTGATGGCCACTAGAGTAGTTCTAGAAAAAACTTAACGGTATTATAACGGAATGGACATTAATGTAATAGTGTTCGCCAAAAATTGTTATTTTGAAATCAATTCCCTATCTAATGACCATTCTGATAGTGGTGACCCAAATTGATAGCCACCGGGGTAATTATCCCTTTATTATATTTGGTGGAGACTATAAATCTCTTGGAAGGATATGGAATTTGGAAGATGTATTTTATAAGTTTTGAAGAAAGAAAGAAATTAAACTTAAAAAAATATTAGTATTCCAAATTAGGTAACTGTCTCCACGTCTGTCTTTAATTATCACTCTCTTGAACTAATTAAAAAATTTCTCATTATAGAACATCCATCCTTATTTATACAACAAATCAATAATCAATCAAACATCTTCTTTGAAATTTGATTGGTCTAAGGGCCAGTTTGGTATTGCTTTTGAGAAGTTAAAATCAGCTTATTTTATAATTTTGACATAAAATAATATTCGGTAAAACTTCCAAAAGTGATTAATTCATAATCTGGCAAGTTTTGACAGTGATTTTGAGAAGTAGATGGAGGGTTACTTTTTGAAAGTGATTATGGAATAATCTATTTTAGCATTTAATGAATCTTTTAAAATATCATTATTATCCTTATGAAATCAAATTAAAATCATTTATATACCTTATTTCATCTTAAAATTAAAGATTATAATTAAATATTGATTTGATTTATAAAACCTTTAAAAAATATTTTTATTATCCTTATGGATTTTTTTTTCTAATTTAAATATTCTACTTAAATATTGATTTAATATATATAATTAATGGAAAATTAAAATAAGATTCTAAAATCATGTCTATTTTAGTCATTGTAACTAATTTCAGCACTTTTGAAATAAAATTACCAAACATTTGTATAATTAATGCTTTTGAGCTATACAGTAGTTTTAAGAGTATAATTAACCAAACAATTGCAGATTAACTTCACAGCTAATTTTCCTTCAGCACAGCTAACATTGATTATTATAAAAGTTACAGCAATACCAAAATATTATTATTATTATCTTAAAGACTAAACGGTATTACATTCTAGTATATTAATATATTTTTCTTGTGTGACCTTTAATATTATTTTCTATCTTAGCCCCTCCAAAATAAAAATCCTGGCCCTGCCCCTGCGAACAACTGAGAGATTGTAAACCTTCCAAATTCATCATAGTACATGAAGAAGTTTCAGATCAAACCTATGTTGAATGAAAGGTGGGAGAATTGCATGTTATCCCACAAATTAACCACATGAAGAATATTGACCAAAGTGTAAGAGAAACAAATGCCAATGTGTAAGTCCATAGCATTATTACTGAACATTCACTCTGACCAGCTCCATGCAACTGGGTCATTGTACCTGCATTAACATCACATTCCTATCTATCATTAATTTAAGGTATATATACTGTATATGCCAAATTAGAACATTTTGTACTAATAATCCTACCTATATTTATAGCCGGGGGAACTGCAAACTGCAGTAGAAGAATAAACTGATACAGCTTATGATCCGAGTTAACCAACCCAAAATGGATGGCACCTTTAACAGTACATACTCCCAATATTGGTAGAATAATGTATCGAATCACAATGATCCCAACTATTATTGATAAATGCATCCGTGACCTTTTCAAACCTGAACAAAATCATGATTGCGGTAATTGTGTCTAAAACAGACTAAACTAAACTTAAAATTATTAAGATCAATGGTAACCTCTAAGAAGATTTGCCCCCACAATTAAGCTGACTGTTGGAATTGCTGCCTCACTATAAATTATCAAATCATAAGAAACAAGCATAGAGCAATACCAAAACCAAACCAATTTATATCAAGAGTTGTATAGAAGATATAATTATTAAGGGAAGATACACACACCCCAGCAAAGACGTAGTGTCTTGAACCACCCGGAGAGGAGCACTATCACCAATTATCACCTTCCGTAACTGAGGGATGACACCAACCATAAACCCAATAATCTATGCAATACAAAAATTTTACTTGTGTTAGAAAAAAGAAAAGGTTAACAATTAATCTCTCAATATATATAGCTTGTGCTCCATAGGCGTATAACCTTAATTAATAACGAAATCATGCATAAACTAAATTCATTTTCTGATATATATATATATATATGGGTGAATTCATAAAGAGCCGAAAAATTTATTGGTATATTGTTTTTAACCATCAATTTATATTTTTTTGTTTTCACCAATTTTGATCACTTTTGGATAAAATTACCCCTAAGCTTTACTTTACCTGACATGTAACTTGGTTACGTGTCATTTGATTCCAAGTTATATGCAAGTTGATTTTTGAAGTTATATATCAGTTAAATTTTAAATTACATGTCAATTGACTTTCAACTTACATGTCAATGATTTTCAACTTACATGCCAATTGATTCCCAAATTTTTGGGTGGGTGAAGTAAAGACAAAATGGAGGACAATCTTGTATGTTCAAAGCTAAAGGTGATAAGGATAATAAAGTATAAATTGTTAGTTAAAAATAATAAACCAATAAATTTTTGGTTGCTTCTTGCAATTTTCTCTATATATAGAGATATTATCATTCCCCTCCCCTCCCCAAACCTCCCCCCCCCCCCCCCCCCCCCCCCAACATTTAACCTATTAGAAAGGTGAGGATAGAGTTTGCCTATAGTGGCCTATCTCCCCACCCTCCACCCCCCCGGGAAGCTGACTACACCTTATGAATTGAGTTGATTTCCGCAGTGCTCTATGAGCCGACTGCAAGCACAGGTTTAGCCAAGGCTTAGCTCAGGACCCCACTACTCATCATATTTGGTTTGGTATTACTACCTCACATGACTTCGAGAGTCATGATGATATTACTGAGGAACGTCTTTATCAGAATATTTTTGCTTCTCACTTCGATCAATTAGCAATAATTTTTCTTTGGACTTCCAGGAATCTGTTTCATGTAGCTTGGCAAGGAAATTTTGAGGCATGGGTACAAGACCCTTTACATGTAAGACCTATTAACTCCCCTACTTACTAGTTAAAGCGACCTTCCTTTTCGAAGATTAGAGCGGAAGAACTTCGTAATGACGGAGAAGGGTTTCGCCGAGGCAATGTTCTATTCTTCCTCGTGTTTTTAGTAATCAATACAATGAGCACTTGCTTATTACTCACTACGATGCACTTACACTTGAATGCTCGACGAAGACGGTTCACTACCTCATCCTTCTGTTAATCTCCTGATGCAAAAAAAAAAAAAAAAAAAAAAAAAAAAAAAAAAAAAAAAAAAAAAAAAAAAACTGACGTGTATTATCCCCCTTCTGTTACCTTTTTCATCCAAATATGTTTTGACCGTTAATTTTAAAAGGGTAATATGGTAAAAGCATCCTTAGTTGATCTCCACCGTCCATCTGAAAAAGATGGATGGTGGAGATTAAAAGATAATTTATAAAATTATATTAAAAAAAACAAATTGGAAAAAAGAAAATAGGAAAAACAAATATTTTTTTAAATTAAAAATATATATTAAAAAAAGAAAAAAGAAAATTAAAAAAAAAAAGATGGATCTCCATCGACCATCTCAAAGATGAACGATGGAGATATTTTTATTTTTTATTTTTTATTTTTATTTAAATTTAAAAACAAAAACAAAAATAAAAAAGAATTTAAAAACAAAAATAAAATTAAACAAATCTTCAACATATAATTAAACAAATTAATAATTAAAAACTAAAAAAAATCTTCAACATCATCAGCCCATAATCTCTTCTCTTCTCTTCTCTTCTCTTCTCTATCCTCGATCTCTTCTTCTCAAAATAGTAAATGGAAAGCTGTGAGTGGCGGCTTTGCGAATGGAGACGATGCAAAGGTGACGAAACTCTTGATTGGAGGTGGGACGTGATGATCGAGCTGACGGCAGCTGTACAACCCATGCGAAACCTAGATCTGTGGCAGCGAGAAGTGAACGACAGCGGAACAATCGACGATGGGACCAGAAGCTAACAAAAGGCTGGACGAGATGACCCACCGGTCAGGGTTGACGTCGTCGGGGACTAAGAATGAGCGAGTGATGGCGGCGGTTGGGAGTGCGGTGGACGATGGGTGTTGGTCAATGCGTGTGTTTCGATCTAAAGAAACTAATAAATTCAACACGTTTTTTTTTCTAGTGTGATTTTGTCTGGATTTTGATTTTGAAGTTGTTTAATTTTGTGCTGCAATTTTTGTGTGATGGCAGTTTGGTGGCGGTGGCGGTGGCGTGGATTTGGTGGTGGTTTGAAGGTGGTGGCTCGGTTGGGTTTTCTGGGTTGATGTTTTTGATTCTGGGTTTTGGATTTTTCTTATTAATTTTTAATTTATGTTTTTAATTCAACCCAGAAATTATCCAACCTAGGTAGAATACTTGAACCTCTATCACATATAGTCCTTAACAAATGATTCTGGGTGGATTTTTCTTTTTTCTTTTTAATTTATGTTTTTTTAATTTAATTTATTTTGTGTTGATGTTGTTCATGATGAATCTGGGTTTGATGTTGTTCATGATGAACCTGATTTTGTGTTTTTTAATATATTTTTTATTTAATAAATATATTGAAGGTTAAATTGTTAAATATATTGAGGGTTAAATGGTCATTTTCAGATTATATTAAAGGATAAAATGGTCATTTGACTGTGAGGATTGACGGTCAAACTTTTTTTGGATGGAAAAGGTAACAAAAGGGGAATAATATACATTAGTTTCGTTTCAGGGGGGAGATCGGCCAATATAGACAAACAATGTCCTTACCTTTCTAATAGTTTTATTTCAGGGGGTAAAACGATCTTTTCCCATATATATATATATATATATTTGGGGTGAATTCATAAAGAGCCAAAAAAATTATTGGTGTATTGTTTTTAGCCACCATTTTATATTTTATTGTTTTTATAACTTTTGGACAAAATTACCCCTAAATTTTACTTCACCTGACATGTAACTTGGTTACATGCCATTTGATTCCAAGATACATGTGAGTTGATTTTTCAAGTTACATGTCAGTTAAGTTTTAAATTACATGTCAATGATTTTCTAGTTACATGTCAGTTGATTTCCAAATTTTTGGGTGGGTAAAGTAAAGACAAAATGGAGGGCAATCTTGTATGTTCAAGGTTAAAGATGATAAGTATAATAAAATATAAATTTATGGATAAAAACAATAAACCAATACATTTTTTGGTTACTTCTTGAAATTTTCGAGAGAGAGATATATATATATAAATTTTCAAGTTAGTGCGCACTGCTATAGATTACATCAGTGTGTTGCATGTGGACTACTAGATTTACATGCTTTAACTCAAGTGTATATGCATTTGTCAATGCTTCTCCATAATCAGTGGCCCACATGCAATGCACTGATGAAGTTATATCAATGCGCACTGACCAGAACACGAGACTATATGATGTAGGACAAAGAAGAAGGAACCATGGCCCACACCGCTACCGGTGTCCTGCAGCCCAACCGCGCCTAACTTCAGATTCAGACAGTTTTGGGTGTTTTTGTATTTTATTAATTTGAGTCTTTGTTTCTTGTTTAACAAGTTTATTTACTTTACTTTGATTAGAAATTAAATTTAGGTTTTGGAAATAAATCAAACTTACCTTTTGGGTAAGATTTGATCTTTGTTTTCCAGTTAAGTTAGGAGTCATAAATCTTAGAAGATTCTGATTAGTTTTGATCTTTTCCTATTTTAGTCTTTTTAGGAATATCGTATTCGAGTCATATTAGGATTAGTTTATTATAAATAGTCTTATTATTTTCAATTATTGTAACTTTTAAACCTTTGATTGATTTTAATAAAATTGTTCCTTTGGAACATTTTATCTGTTGTGGATTCGACATGCTCTTTGAGGATTCGAGAGCACCACTTTCTAACGAAGATTAGGGAATGATGGTCCCTGCATGGCGGTCCATGCTTGGGTAACTACCGGTCGCTGCGTCAAGGTTCATCTGAGTGTGCCTCAGGGTTTGACAAAGTGATCATTCTTATTTTTGAAATACCCCGCTGTGTCACTATATATATAGTTCCCTTATGATCGAGGAAATAGATTTCTACTTTTCCCAGGTTATAAAATGCATTCTACAATCATCATGAAAGGATCTCTATATTATACGAAACGAGTATACTGTCAGAACAATGAGAGAGAGAGAGAGAGGTAGAGAGAGAAGCTCTGAGCTTAGGTTTCAAGGTGGTAGAGGTGATTTTAGGGCAAATCTAGTGTCCATTTTTATGGACAATTTGAATCCAGTTGTGGATACTAAAGGTTTAAGGGGAATTTTTAAGGCTTTCGGTTTAGTGAGGGATCTTTATCTTTCTCCGAAACTTAGGAATAGATGGAGTTGTTATGCTTTTGTCCAATTTGCAATGTTGGAAGAGGCTGAAAGGGTTGCTATGCTTATGAATGGCATGCATGTGTACGGTTGGCCTATCAAAACCAAGGTTGCCGATCTAGGATGGAACAACAACAAGAAGGATATTGTTAGACCTTAGAGAGTGAGTCAGGATGCAGTAAAGCCAGCGGATGCGCATTATAGAGAATACAAGGCTCCCACGTTTGTGGAGGTGGTAAAAGATAAGCATGCCAAGATAGAATCAAGAGGATCAATGGTAAATCAGAAGGTGGAAGTGATGAATTGGGATGGTATAGGTAGGAATGCTAGATGGCTGGAATCTATAATGGTGAGGGTCCTTAAAACATTCACAGATGTGCCATCAGTGATCAAGGGACTCCTTGATAGCTAAATATTTTTTACTTTTTATTATATTGGAGATAAGAATGGGATATGGAACTTTCGCACATTAAAGGATCGAGATTCCTTCATGAAAAACAAGATACTATGGGGCGAATTTTTTTCTTCGGTGACAGTTTGGTCGGATTCAATTACACCACATTCAAGGCTTGCGTGGGTGGAGTTTCAGGGTGTCCCTCTTGACTGCTGGTGTGAGAACTTTTTCAGAAGATTAGGATAGGCGGTGGGTGAGCCTCTGTTGATTGAGGAGGAAACTCTAAAAAGAGAGAACCTGTTTCGTGGTAGAGTGCTAGTATTAATACCATATAGTCATAAGAGTCTTGAGTTCATTAAGGTTCAATCAGGGAGGAAATCATTCTCAGTGTCTGTATGGGAAGATCCTGAGAAGATCAGTTATGAAAGTATTTTGGGCTGGTTATGTTTGAACTGGGAGGTGGAGAATTCTGATTATTCCCGATCGAAAAAGCTCAATGTGAAGGAGGCTGGTTGAGGCAATGAGAAGCTAGTCGAAGATGAGTTAGCACGCAATCAACATGTGGAGAATGGTAGGCTAAGTCAGCAAAAATCTAGGGGGAAGGACGGTGGCAAGGCAGTGGTAGAAGTTGAGGAGTCTTGTCTTGGAAAAGATAATAATATTGAAAGAGTGCAGTTGAGTAATAAGAGTACTGGGAAAGATGTGATGTCTACGAATCCTAATCAGCTACTGAGGAGGCCTACATGAGTTAAAAAGGAGCTAAGGTTGGGAAAAGAGATTGGAGGTTGTCGATCTTCCTCTTCAAATGAGAGTGAGAGGGGTTTGATTGTAGTTTCTCCAAATTATAGGGGTGAAACTTCAAATATGGGCTTGGGCCAAGATGTGGGTGGAAATATTATTGTAGACATGGGATGTGGTCTGATAGAAAATGGATATAACGGGCCTACAAATGCTCAGGTTTGGAATGATTTGAATGGACCAAATAGTAAGGAATAGATTGCAGGAGGCTTATAATATGAATTAGATGGTGACAATTTATCTTCATCAGGCAATCAGATATCTCATATTTCAGCTACTCAGTTCTCGAATATGGCATGAGAAGTGACCTCTAAGGATCGTTTGCTGGAAACAAGGAAAAGAATAACCATGGTGGAGAATCGGAAGACATCCAGTTCACTTAAAAGTCATAGTATGACAACTCGCAATGACAGGTTGAATGATAAGTATGTGGCGGACAGAGTGAGGAGGCCTGAGATTAATTTGCTGAAGGGGAAGGGGAGATGGAACTTGGAGGAGGAGATGGCTAAAGTCATAGAAAAGTGGGTTGCTTTAGGTGTTATACATGGGACAATGGCTGGCAATGGCAGCGGTATGATTAGCATGGATGGGGCGAATAAGAAGAATGTCCGATGGAGAATGAGCGAAGAAGTGGTCAACGTAATCGACGTAGGGGTTGCTTTGGGTTTTGATTTTAATGGCAACGAGAAATATGTGGAGGAGGAGGTAGGACGAAGGGAGACGGAGGAAATGGAGATGTTTAAAGCTAAAAAATTTAGTACAATTTCATAAGCCTAATTTGTTGTTCATACAAGAAACAAAACTAAGCACTTTTGATTCTAGGTTGATTAAATCATTGGGGGGTTCATTGTTGACTAAAGGAATTGGGGTGGACATAGTTGGTTCAGCAGGTGATCTGCTTACTATATGGAATGAGGATTCTATTGAGGTTAGAGCATGCATTACAAATGATCGTTGCATTATTATTTTTGGTCTGTTGATAAAAATGAATGTGGAGGTGAATTTTTGCAATGTATATGTGGATAATAAGGAATTAGGGAGAATTGAATTATGGAAGTTCATTCTCAATGCTCAAACAGCTTTGTCAAGAACTTGGGTGATTGGGGGGGATTTCAATACAGTGTTAAACCAAAGTGAGAGAAGCGGAAGCACTAGCAGCTTGAGATCAATGAGGAATTTTAATTCCTTCATGCATTCAACCATGGTGGTGGATATTTCTCTACAAGGTATGGCATTCACATGGACTAATAATCGGGAATGTGGAGCATGGGCGAGACTTGATAGATTCATTTGCGCTCCTTTGTTTTTATCGTGGTTTCCTTCCATTATTCAAAAGGGTCTGAGTAGGAGTTTGTCAAATCACAACCCAGTAATGTTAGGGGTTCCTGTGGAAGATTGGGGACCAAGACCTTTTAGATTTCAAAATGGTTGGATGGAGAATAAGGAATTGATGGAGGGGGTTCATGAATCTTGGAAGAAATGTGATGGGGAGGGATCGTTTGGTATCAAGATAGTAAGGAAGACAAGAGAAGTTAAAAGATTTATGAAGATGTGGGCCAGGGGAAGGAAGGTGTGTGGTGACTCTATGAAAATTTTGGAAGATGAGTTAGAGGACATTGAGAAGAGAGTAGTTCTTGGGGGTTGGACGAAAGTGTTAAGGGAGGAGAGGAAAAATTGTCTTGTGAAGATTTGGAGATGTATTCGTCATGAAGAGCAGAGATGGAGGCAGTGTTAAAGAATTAAGTGGCTTAAAGAGGGTGATAGGAATTCGAGATTTTTTCATCTTATGGCAAATGTGAGAAGAAAGATTAATAGCATTGGTGAAATTACAATTGAGGGTGTTAGATGTCAAAGTCTGGTTCAAGTTAAGGCAGGTATTTTTGGTTATTTCAGTAATCATTTTGAGAAAAAAGGAAGGTTTAGGCCAAAGATAGCAAATCTTCCTTTCAAAAAAATTTCGTCTAATGAGAGGGGGATTTTGGAGGAGCAGTTTTCTATGGAAGAAGTGTGGGCTGCTCTATGTGATTGCGATGGAAATAAAGTGTCAGGACCGAACGGTTTGAATGTTAATTTTGTTAAGGCCAATTGGGAGGTTATAAAGGTAGATTTTATGAATTTTACGAGTGAATTTTTTAGTGATGGTTCGGTGGTAAGACTTGTAAATAGGACGTTTGTTGCTCTTATTCCAAAGATTAGAAATCCGTTATCTCTGAAGGATTATAGGCCCATTAGTTTGGTTGGCGTGATCTATAAGATATTAGCAAAGGTGTTGGCTAACAGGTTAAAAAAGGTGTTGAACTCTATCATAAGCCTGAACCAAATGGCTTTTGTGAAGGATAAGCAGATTGTGGATAGCTTCATAATAGCTGAAGAAATTATTCATTCTTGGAAAAAGAGAGGCAAGGGTGGATTGTTAGTGAAGCTAGATTTTGAGAAAGCGAATGACAATGTGGATCATGGTTTCTTGATTGAAGTGATGAGTAGGATGGGTTTTGGATCTAGATGGATTGAGTGGATGGAAGGGTGTGTTTCTTTTCCATTATTATCGGTTTTAGTTAATGGGAGTCCGACGAAGGAATTTCCGATGGCAAGGGGATTGCGCCAGGGTGATCCGCTATCTCCTTTTTTATTTAATTTGGTGGTGGAAGTGTTGAGTAGTATGTTATTCAAGGCTAGAGAGTGTGGATTGATTTGCGAAATTGGATTCAGTAATGATGCTATTCACATTACTCATCTTTAGTTTGCTGATGACACGATGCTTTTCATTGAACCACATATGGATTACCTTCTGAATGCAAAAAGGATTTTGAGGTGTTTCGAACTAGTTTCTGGTCTCAAAATAAATTTCCACAAATCGTGCCTTGTTAAAGTTGGTAAGAAGTTTCAGGGAGATGTTAAGTGGGCTCGGATTTTCAGGTGCGCCTATGCATCTCTTCCGATTACTTATTAGGGCTTCCACTTGCTGGGAATCCGAATAGGGAAGATTTATGGAAACCAGTTATAAAAAAGGTGAAAGAAAGATTAGCACCATGGAAGAGAGGTTTTTTGTCTAAAGGGGGAAGACTGGTATTCGTCAAGGTGGTTATGTTTAGTCTTTCGACTTTTTTCATGTTAGTGTTTGGTATTTCAGTAGGCGTTGCAAGGAAAATCAAGAAGCTTCAAAGGGACTTCTTTTGGAATGATGGTGTTTTAAAAAAGAAAGTGCATGCAGTGGACTGGGTTTCGATTTGTAAACATAAGAAGGATGAAGGCTTAAGGATCGGTAGAATGAGAGATAAAGGGCTGAGTTTTTTTTGGCAAAATGGGTATGGAGATTTAGTAAAGAACACTCTTCCTTATGGAAGAAAGTAATTTGTGCTAAATATGGCTTGATGGCTAACGGTATAGTGTGGGATTGCTTTGGTTTAAAAGCTTGCTCCAGCTTTGTGAAGTCAATTAATAGACTTTTTAAAGATGATCAACGGACTAACATGTTAGCGAGGGATGGTTTTCAAGTGATAGTTGGGTCAGGTGAGAACACAAGGTTGTGGATGGACCTAAAATGGGACTCTTTCCCTCTGCAAGTTGCATTCCCAAGGATCTATGCCTTGGCAACCAATAAATATAGAATGGTAAAGGATTTTGGTAGTTTTGTTGAATCAAGATGGGTGTGGAAGGTTAACATGAGGAGAGAACTTTTCGACTGGGAGATTGCGCAATGGAATAGCTTTAAGGTTGCTTTAGAAAGTACAATTGGTCGGAGGGACTTCCAGGACGCTTTGGCATGGTCCTACAACCCGAATGGAGTTTTTTCAGTTAAATCTTTTAGAAGATGCTTGGAAGCAGCAAGTAGCAATGGTGAGATTTCTGTTTGTCCATTTTTATGGAAGGGGATTTGTCCACCGAAGGTTGAGGTGTTCTTATGGCAATTATTAAAAGGTCATATCTTGGTGAGAGGAGTTCTCAATATTTTCGGTATGACCCATTTGTATACCTTTGATTGTCCACTGTGTGGATTAGGACGTGAGACGATTGATCATCTTTTCCTTCAGTGTGTATGGTCGTGGGAGTTGTAGGTGGTAGCCATGGGATGGTGGGGCGTTTTTTCTTACTGCAATGAGATAGTTTCTGGGTGGATGGAGAGTTGGGCAAGTTTGTGTCCGTCGAAGTCAAGGTCTAGGGCTTGGAACTTGTTGTTTTATGCTGTGGTGTGGACTATTTGGGAGGTACACAATGATATCGTGTTTAATGGGAAGGAACCAGATCATGCTAAGTTTTTAGACTCGGTAAAATTTAGGGTGGTATGGTGGTTTAAAAACTTTGGAGATGGTTCTAACGTAGACATTACGTTGCTTCTTTTGGATGTGGATGGTCGGTGTGTTGATAAAAAATCTGTTAAGGCTGTGAGGCCATGTTCATGGTCCCCTCCAGCAGATAATGACCAGTCGTTTAATGTGGATGGATCAGTGAGTGGAAGCTTGGGGGTGGGAGGCATTGGAGGTGTACTTCGTAATGCAAGAGGGAAGGTTTTGTGCCTTTTTTCCTCTTTCGTTGGCCTCGTAGATCCTATTGGAGCAGAGATTCTCGCTATTCATAAGGCTTGTGTGCTGATTTCATTGTGTCAATGTTTAGAGGATCGAAATATTTTCTTCTTCAGTGACTCGGAATAGGTGGTGAATTAGATTAATGGTGATGGATTTGGTCTACTCAGTCAAGTTAATTTACTTTATGATATTCGGCAAATTATTAGGCAGTGTAGATCTTTGGCTGTAAAATTCACGCCCCGTGTTTCTAATTCGCTAGTGGATAGTCTTGCAAAAGCAAGGTCAAATATGCAGGGAGAGAGGCTGGAATGGAGTGTGTCTTGATTTGTGATGTAGTAATTTTGTTTTGTCTTTGTTTTATGCAGTTTTGGCTTGCTCCTGCGTGTTTTTTTTTTTCTGCTGGTGTAATGTTTTTTGGGGGTGTTTTTTAGCTTTGGTTACTGTCAGCTTGTGGTGGACTGATTGTTGATTTGTAGTTCTGGTGCCTTTCGATTGATTTTGGCATACTAATAAAATTGCATTATTTCAAAAAAAATACAATGATCATGAAAGGAATCATACAAAGAATATTAATTATTATATATAAGGAATTAGAAAAAGCATATATACCGCTCCAATAGTTGAAGGTGCGAAGACCTTCCTCAGGTTGAGCTTTGATGCAAATGTTTGGAAGCACTGCTTAATCCTTGTAAAAAATGGCATCTGTCATCAGAGACAAGAGAAGGTGAAGACATGCATCATGCATGCTAGTTGATCATAGCTAGGTAATATTAATTCATTTTCAATATTACGAAGAAGATACCTTGGGATTGAGATTCCCCTCAGATATATCCTTGGGTAAGAAGCCAATATTTAAACGTCTTGAAACATTTTCATGTCTTATAGTACTACTGTCTATATTATCTGCTGCTTTAATGACTACTACTTCAAATTCAGAATTATTACTTGAAAATATTCGCACCATGTTATACACGTATAACCATATGTACATAGATGAAATCTGCAATATAAAAACATGATCAAAAGGCCAAAATATTATGGAATTGTATTTTGAACAATATGCAGTTGTGAGTTGGGCAGAGCATTCTTACTGCCATAGAAAGTGAAGCATATGCAATTCCTTGGTTATAACACTCGTCAGCATTGCCAAATGGACCGCCCCTTTCCTTACACACTGCTGGAATTATAATTAGAGGCATAGTCCCCAGGTTACCTGCTCACATCATATAATCATATCCATTCCAAAACAAAAACCAGAAATATATAATTACATGATTTCATTTATGCAAGAGAAGATTATTCAAGCAAATTAAAGTAGTATATGAGATATATCCAAGAAGAAAAAAAAAGACTACGTACCTGCTGCACAGCACCCTATAATAAGTCCCCACAAATCACGAGGAGTTCTAGTGATTTTTACTAGTATCCATCCGAGTGCTGAGCCAATGATGTACGTGAAAAGGATATTCAACGGCATAAACCACCTACAAGCACATACATAGGTTTACAAATGCTACTATCAGCTATCAATGAATGATAATATATATATATATACACACATATATATACACAAAGAGAGAGAGAGAGAGAGAGAAAACAAACTCACAATATGCCAATGCTTTTAACAGTTACGCTATTGGCCAAGCTGCTAGCAATAAGTGATGGAGTAAAGACGAAAAATGCTACCTGTATAAAATTTCAAGTATTCATTCATTTATCAACTACATATTCTAATGTTTTCAAAGAAATAATTTATGTGATTGTAACATGAATACTATATATAATATAACTTACATTGTTCAAATGCTTGCGTGCCTCGGTTCCCAAAATATCTACACGCTCCAGTGCAAGAAATAAGCCAAGAACAGTGAGGAGGAGTACCTTTAAAACTGGAATGAATGAAGCAATAAAGATGTCCAGAATCCTCATTGTGAAAGGCTTCTAGTCCTTCTACAACCTTATGCAGCTACATACACATGATGATCATCAGCCGAGATTTTCACTTATATACCCACTTAATTACTTAAGTTGAGTTTTCTTTCATAAAGCAGCATTAATAAATAATAATAAATGGAATGTGGAAAAGTTGATGCAGAGTTGTTAATATTTTTGATGTTTCGTACAAGATTACAAGTTGAGGTAAAGAATTGAAGAGGCTTTAATTTCTGTCATGTATGACGTTGGCTAGTTATGGACTTTAAAATGAGTGAGTAATGCGTTGATAGAATACAGGGGTGGGCACAAAAACCGAAATCGAATTGAACTGAACCGAACAGAGCCAAAAAAGGGTGTTTGGTTCGGTTCATAACTTCTATTCGCTTCAAACCGATTTAAAATTTGAAAACCAAATTGAATTCGGTTCGGTTTCAGTTTTGAACATACAAAACCAAACCGACCGAATTATCTTAATGAATTATTTTGTAAAGTTAAGTTCATTATGAATTGTTTATTGATGATATTTTATTTTGGACTACATTATGTACTGTATTTTTGGACTTATATTTTATAGAAATTATGAAGATTTGATATTTTGATTGAATAAATATACTGAATATGATTGAAATTTTATAATTGGATTGAAAATTAGGTTGTATTTTGTTTAAATTATTTTTTACAGATTATATTTTCTTATAAAAGTTTAAGCTCAAATGCCAAAAAAGCAGCTTAAAGGCCCAAAAAATTTATATATGTATATAAAAACCTTCAAAGCCTAATAGGTCTAAAACCGAATTGAACCGAACTGAACCGAGATAAAGGTGTTCGGTTCAATTCAATTTTCAAGTTTAAAATGGTTTAAACCGATTTACATTTTTAAAAACCGAAAATATGTCAATTCAATACGGTTTTGGTCAAAACCGAACCGAATCGATCTGTGCCCACCCCTAATAGAATATTAATATGAAATATTTAAATTATGAATTAGAATCGCATTATGCAATTAAGTTAATTATTCAATTCGCAATCACTTTCATCTTCAACTTTTCTTTTCTTTTTTTGAACGGCAAGATTTTATTAAAGGCCATCAAGATACCAAACAAGGAACACACAAACCCAGTCACAAGCCAAATAACTAAGAAGCCCCAGCTGCGACCAAAACCGGCCAACCAACACACCCCACAACCATGAAACACAACTGGGCAAACCGACCAGAAAACAAACAAAACAAACAACAACGCAAAGCCCTGTTAACACAAACGAAACAGAGCAAGCAGGACAAAAAGAAACAGCAACTAAAATCACTGCCATCTTCGAAATTCCTGTGGCAAGCAGCCCAAAAAACACCGCATAATTCAACTTCAACTAAAATCCACCTACATTAGAAACTATTATATATAGCCTAATGCATCATATTTACCACCCGACTCATTTGATCAAAGTTATTAGTATTTGCTTAAGGTGGGGATGACACACACGGCACAAAAATTATTGTGCCAAATTAGATTTTATTCCCAACTTAGAAAAAGCCACAGAGCCACGAATGTAAAAGGTTGTCCAAATTTCATATCCGCAAAACATTTATAGATTTAGATTTGGCTGAATTAAAATATTGAAATTGGAATAGGTCATTTATACATTGAAATCCCTTCAAAGCATCTCCAATATAAAAATGGCTTGTATTTCAATAATCGTTGACATGTCAACAATATCAAGATACTTGCTTCCTATGTGGTATAAAAATAGACAATCAACTAATAATTTGGTCTCCAATACTTCTATCTAAAACACAATTTTTTTAATGACATGTCCATTTTTTTCATGTTTTTTTCTTTTTATTTTATTTTCCTACCAAAAATAGATGAAAAAATAATGTTAATTTTAAATACTTGCTGAGTTAACCGAAAAAATAGTTGTGCAACAAACAATCTGAAAGTAGCCAGTCATGTTGACAATGTTTAATATTTTTTTTATCATGTCAGCGTGACATCTTTTTTTTTTCGCCAGTCACTAGATGCTCTCACAATACATATGAGTGCACACAACAACCTACTAACAGCTATTATTAAGACAACTAACTAACTCTACTATTTTGGCAGCAGCCTACTCTACTAATCTGACAATTAACCCTAACTTTGGTTTCATCCTACACCTTATAGAAGGATATTAATGATTTGATTTGTCGTGTTCCTTAAGTTAAGGGATTTTCTAGATTAGGATAGTTGAATTTGATTTGATTAGCTTAATTGTTGCTATAGAAGGATATTAATGATTTGATTTGTCTTGTTCCTTAAGTTAAGGGATTCTCTAGATTAGGATAGTTGAATTTGATTTGATTAGCTTAATTGTTGCCTAGAATCAATTAGCTTGATTAGCAAGTTGATTTATTTCCTTTTGTATTTCAATTTGAATTGTTTCAGTATTATTTTATATTTCCATTTTATGTAATTGCCTATGCCTATAATTAGGCTTCTATTGTAATAGAATCAGGATCATGAATAATAAAATTATTCTTCTCGTTTTATATATGTCTTACACACCAATGGCTTTGCTTCACGCTTGTATAAATCATAAATACGTTACTCTTGCAAAGAGCTAAAGTGCATACATTAATGTAACTACAAAGGATTCACTCACAAGAAGCCCTGGCCATATAATTAGTGTTGGGGATAATTCTCACAAACCGATGAACGCGGAAATACCGTGCCTAATATACGCCCATAACTCATAGCAAATAATAACGTCAATAAGCAAAAAAAATAGATGAGAGAGAATAAAACAATCACAACACAAGATATACGTGGAAAACTCAAAACGGGTAAAAAACCACGGGCCGTCAGGACGACAGAGAAAGTTCTACTATATGATAAATTGTTACAACCATATACTCCAGGATTCTCTCTCACACCTAACCCGAAACTCCACTCACAAGATCCTCACCAAGAACCCCACAATATCCCTAGGTCTCCCCTAAATATCACCCACGGATCTTTAACTAGATCCACCGATATTCCCTTGGACCCCTCCTTGGATATTCCCTTGGGTCTCTTCAGATCTCACTCACACTCTCTGATGTTTACATGGTGTTCAACTCACACATCCAACCTAATTACAAGGTTCTATTTATACTAGTTACAGGGAGTTTAAGATAAAAGGAAATCCTACTCCTAAACATACAAGACTTACTTGTTTCACATAAATACTATTTCTTTTATGACAAGTCTTCTTGTAAAGAGTAAATTATTTTCCTTCAAGCACAAGAACTTCCAGAAACAAACTACTTCCTTTTTAGCTGAAGATTTCCCGTTTCACGTATGCTTATGATTGACTACGATTCGGGTCACAGTTGTACACCCGTTTCCTAAACCATTACAAGTTATCTTAAATTATATCACTCAGAAAACTGCGATCCATACGATGAAACAAATCTGGCTGCTGTCATCACTACCGCTGCCTTACCGCTGCCGAAACCCACAGCGTTCTTCACTGGATAAGGAACCGCTGCCATTGCGCTGCCGAAATTGGCAGCGGTTGACTACCGCTGCCCTACCACTGCGGGAATTGGCAGCGGTGTCCTACCGCTGCCCCTGCCGCTGCCAAAGCGACAGCGGTTTGGGCTGTTCTTCTTTTCTTTCGTTCTTCATCAATCTTCAATCTTCAATCTTCAATCTGCCTAAACCACCACCATTCAACTTCCAAACGTATTTCACGTCTCCAGGAAGCTCCACATCAGTTGAGTCTCATTTGGTTCACATTTAGTTCATTTGAGAATACGAGCCAAACCTAACAATTCTCCCCTTTGGCTAGAATTCTCAAAATTTGTCCACAGCCACAATCCTCATCACCGAGAATTAACATACCCCACCACAAGGTATAACCACTTAGGAACAAATCATCCTAAGATTTTTCTTCAACACATTTTTTTTTTTTTGTTCGTTGTTCCGGCACCATGTTGAAATAACCTGCTGAAATTGTAGTGCAACTCCTCAAGTCAGATTTCCAGGGAGTTCGTCAGCCATCGACATCTTTGTCTACCATACACCAGGCATCACTTTCTGACCAATGCCTTGTGCACAATTATGGACCACTAGCAGCAACATATCCTCTTCCATGGCCAGTGGGGAAAACTGCCAAAAAGGATAAACATGTCCTTACTGATAACTCTTATTTTTACACATTGTGTAGCCCTTTACTTTCATCTTTTATGCTTGTTTTCTGGGTAAAACCGGGTATTTAACGGCTTAAATAAGTGTTTCAGAATTTCTTCCAGGTGAGGGACCTTTTTGCAAAAATGTAAGAATTTTGGGGCAAAAGTGCAATTTTTGAAAGTTAGATTATGCACCCTTGTTTTGCTTTTAGGGGCCACATAATAGGACACATTTTCTTGGCAGAGGATCACTTTTTGTAACTTTGCTCCCTTGGCCGCAGAATAGGGAGCATAATTCATGGGTTGGGTTTGGTGAAAGCTTCTTGCAAAAGGCTCAACTTGCAAGGGCTATATCTCCTTCCTCCGATCGAAATAGGTTTTTTGCTATATATGTTTGGAAAGATCCAGAAGTATTCTTTCCAACGGTTCTTCAAAAACATGATTCTGATATTTGTGGAGAAAGTTATACCCATTTTCGTAATGGTGCGCGCTGCTGGAAACCCACCTGCGAGATGCCCAATTTTCAGCCACTTTTGCAAGGGCATTCTCGTCCTTTCACCTTATTTCTGCCCTAAGACCCCTCCCCACTATATATATCCCCTTTTCTTCAGTTTTTCAGAATCCCCAACTTCCCCTCTCTCTCTCTTCCGCCCCACTCTCTCTCTCTCTCTCTTCCATCTTCTTCATCTTCCAATAAGGAGAGTATCCAAGCTCCCATGGAGGTTCTTCCTCCATGGGAGCTCACCATACACTTCCACCACCCTTTTTACACTACATCCACCCATCTAGGAGTAGATTACAAGAAGAATGGAGTGGTCTTTGGACCAAAAACGAGCTAGGAAATCAAGGAGAGCTTGGAGGAGTTGTCTTCAAGGGTTGTCTCCTTTACACTCATTTCTTTGTATTTCTTGCTTCTTTGATGTGTAACCCTGATTTGGGGAATATTGTAAACCCTACACTTGTGTTATATATGTTGTTTGTTCTTAAATTCATGTGGGTTTTGTTTTACTCTTTGCTAATTACATGTTTTAAGTTTTAATTACAATATCCATGTGTGTAGAGGTCTGAAATTGATATGTGTTCATGATTGGGATTAGGAGTAGAGTAATTTAATGTAGGAGTAGTGTAATTTAGCATCCCATGATTGTTGATTGATTGATGGATGACCAAAATGCCATGTTTAGAGTAATTGGAGTGTTAAAGATTTAGCTCCAAAGAGTGGGAAAGGTTTCAGTTCAGGCATTTAGTTGCTAAATAGGCATTGGTTCAAATCCTTATGCTTAATGGGTCTTTTTAAGACACAATTATCCATCCTTGACCGGATTGGGTAGTAAATTGATTTAGGGATAATTCCCAAATCCCTAAATCAAGAGGATGAACCCTTAACCTATATTGAATGTTCTTAATGTATAACAACCAACTTATTTGCACATTGTTGTTTGGTAAACTTGTTTCCCATGTCTAGCCATCCTAGGGAGATTGATAAAACCGAATCCGTATCTAGAGTAAAGACAAACTGAATTCCTCTTATGCTCGTGTAATTATAGGGGTATTTCATTTCTTAATGCTTTCACTCGGTTGGCCACCTTGTGGATGATATTTAGGTTGTGTGTTATATATTGTGTGGTTCACATTCACATGCTCAGCGTGATATCCTCTACATTTGTCCAGTAAGTTGAGAGATCACTAGGCTGGCGTGTAGAGCTCGTGTGTGTGTCACACAGTCCTTAATGAATCCAAGCATTTATGCATGGATGTTATCTCTAAAACATCGAGAAAGATTAGAGATTAATTAAGGGGACACGAGCATATAACATACGTGTTGTATGGGTATCTCGTATTCTTAATGCCTTCACTTGGTTGTTATCCCGTATTTGGTTAGCCATTGTGAATGAATTATTGGCTGTAGTATGGCCCGCGCGGTTGCGCATTACATGCCTAACGAAATAACCACTGTATATGACCAGACAGTTGAGAGATCACTAGGCTGGCATACAGAGCTTGTGTAGGTGTCCCAAAGTACTTAATGAATCCATGCATTGTGTGGATGTGATTTCTAAGACTCGAGAGAGATTAGAGATTAATTAAGGGGATACGAGCCTATTATATACTTGCATGTTTGAGGGACTAAGTGAGTCTAGCACTTAATTAGGAGGATTGCCACGGTTGAGTCGTTTCCCTAGTGTCACCACATTTCATCCATCTCTCCATTCCATTCTATCCATGTATATATTATGTTAGTTAATTTATTTATTTATATTATTATTTACTTTTCCGTAAACGCAACACACGAGTTCTCTTGGAGTGTTGTAATAATAGTTAGAACCGGTGACGGTCGGCGGATCCCACCTCCCTGCGGAACGATACCCTCACTTGCCGCTGTGCTAGTCCCTGTGACTCGCGCGCTAGCGAGGTCGAACTTAAATGTTCATCTTTTGACCGACTACCAGTAATACTGCACTCAATGACAACAAAAAGGATCATTCAACAGAATGGTTTCTGGTAAGGACAGCGTTCAAGCAGGTTGAAGAAATGAACAAAACTTACCCATCAAAGGTATGCTTAACTTTTAACCTTTTTTTTTTTTTTTTTCATTTTCTTTTATATGTTGATTAGTAATCTATTCTCATTTGATTAACGATTGATTTTGTTTTCTTTTCGAGATTAGTTTTGAAAGATTAGAAAGAGTTTACTCTGACCCGTCTATTGTTAGCTAGATTTCAACGTCTAATATGCACGGGCGGACCCCAAATCCGCAAGGGGGTTAGCCCCTAGCCCAATGAAAAAAAAAAATTAGTTAAAAAATTTATAATTTTTTTTAAATATATGTATTTTTTATATTTTAATACTATAAATTTCAAGTATTTTTCATTTGGCCTCCCAATTCCAAACTCCTAGTTCCACCCCTGCTAATATGTACGAATATTGCATGCCACTTTTAATAAGTTGAAGAAGATTCATTCAACAAAATTTGTTCATTGCCGGTTCTGGTATTTCTTTCAAAGGTTGCAAGAACTCGATCAAAGATTTTAATTCGCGATAGTTACTGCATGCAAGAAATTTTTTATATACGAAAGGTTTGGAAAAAAGAGTTATATGCATAGTTTGTTGAACAGTAATAGGTCAATTAAAACAATATTTTCTTTCTTTCAAAAGGAAAAAAAAAAAAAAAAAAAAAAAACAATACTTTCTTTGTTTATCATCGCACTTCATTATATTCATTGCACTGTCATGCTAGGGCATACTGAATAGGCCAGTGATATTATGAATCAAAAACCAGTACTTGTTGCGGATTTTCATAAAATGTACAAGTCTATAAGAGTCGTCAATAGAAAAATTGAGTAATATTTGAGTATTCAACCAGTTAAAGTTGATTTCAATGATCAACTGTTTGGTCAAATATACCTGTCAATATTTAAGTAAAAATGTAATCATGTGTTTTTTTTTTAATTGTTTTTTTTTTTTTTTTTGGGTATACTTTTATTCTTTTATTCTTTTTTGATCACATTGGTTCATGTGAAAGATATATATATACTCTTCATAATTACTTAAGCACGAATTCATTCCAAAGACTGGCCATCCACCACACAATGATATTCAAAAAGAAATATTTTTTATTTAATAATGATTTCAGATCTCTCTCACTTCAGACTTTAGCTAGAAAAGTTGGCTTTTTCATTTCAGACACATTTTCCCAATTTTTCAAACTTTAGATGCGTCGAAAAAACAAACATGTCTAAATGGTCATTTCAGACCATTTCAGACTTTAGACATGAAAAACAAACAAATCCTAACTGTTTGCTTACAAAGTAGGTAAATACTAAATATATATGCTTGACTTTTAAGCATGCTGATAAGATAGGAGTAGGTAAATACTAAATACATGTGCATGACTTTTAAGCAGCTGATAAGATATAAGTAGGTAAATATTATGACTTTTAAGCATACTGATAAGATATTCTCTATCTATCTATCTCCATGTGCCTGCCCAATGCCTAGGGCCTTCTCTAGACATTTTGGGGCCTGAACGATTTTATGATACTAACAAAAATCGGAGCCCTATATAATACAAGATTATTTTATTTTAACTTGTATTTTTTTCGTTTAAATCCGTTTGTGTATTTTTATAGACTGTAGTCAATTTGATTAATGATTATAATTATATAATCTGTAATAAAAGTATCAGTTGTAAAATATTCTTGTTTGGCCATAAAATATTCAAGAAATGATTCAATAAAAACTTAACAAATTGACTACATAAATACACAATACACATACAGATATGAGAACTGAAATCACTAAAGCCTAAAAATAGTAGATACTAATCTACTATTGTAAATAAAATAAATAATTAAAATATGAGTCAAAATCAACATGTAGAAATTAATGACTAAACAAAAACAATGACAAGTTTATTGGACCTGAAGTTTTTTTTTTTTTTTTTTAAATTGAATTTGTTCATTGGGTTGAAAAAGAAAATATATAAATAAAAACAGTAAAATGTTTGGAATTGAGTCTTGTTTAAACGTAAATATGTTGAATTCTGAGACTCCAAAGAAGAAGAATTCAATTGGGTCAGTTGGAGACCCCAGTAAAATGCTGAGTTTGCTGCCCTCATAGACCGTCTCTACAGCAGTGTCCACTATCTTTTTCCGTCAGCATCACTTGCAAGTTGCAAGTCTTAAACAATACATCTCTATCAATCAATCTCCGACACAAATACAATAATAATCTTCTTCACTCTAACGATAAGGATGCTTGAGCAATACGAATATGCTTTATTGCTCTGAAAATGCAATAGCAATAGCAATAGCAAAAGCAATGAGTTTAACAATATGGTAATATGGTATCAGATTTTTAGAACTTGTCTCCCGACATGTGTGTATAAACATATATATGTAAAGTAGCTCGGTAGGGTCGGACGGCCTGTATACAGGCAATTATTTATTTATTTATTTATTTATTATTTTTGTAAAGTTGCAATGGTGGGAATCAAACCAAAGGAAGAGATGGTGTGACTTAACCATTTCACTACAAATTTAGTTTTATTAAGCTATACATATTTTATTATATAGTATTTAATAAGTTCTTAATATTTTTATTTTTGATTTATTTTTAATATTTTTATAGTGTTCAAACCGGTAACAACAAAAATTCAAATAATATTTAGGTGCAGATATTACAACCCATAAAACTAATCCCATTTTTATAAGTACACTTATGTTTAAAATTTTAAAAATAAATATTATTATAAGTACCCATTATAATACCAATTGCACCCTTATTGAAATAAAAATATTCATATTAATATATTTTATTTATAAACTGAAGAGCCCGAAAATCTCCAGTTGAATTTTCCGTAAGTCGGTGGGCACTGACAATGGTAGAATGAAAAATAGTAGGTCGTGCGCTATGAGAGCCTGTAAAAAATAAGAAGGTTGAACGAAGCGAGAGGGGGGTGTCCCGTTAGGGACTCTCCGATGCTCGAGTTAGACAATTTTTATCAATAAATAAAATAATTTCGAGTCAACAATAAAAATAAATAAAATCTAAGTTGAATAAAAGCTAAATCAAACCGTAAGTAAAGTTGGTCGCATCCTCGGTGGTGTCATTCGGAGAGCCTTAGGTTCGCTTGGGCTGAGCGTTTAGTTTAGCACTTTAAATTGCTAGGAAAACTCATAATCATATAATATGTTGGACGAGTGGTCCAATAGAAGATGACTTGAGTGTTGGTCGAACGACCTCAACTGATGTTATAATAAAGTTAGTAGGTGGTTTTGTAGAATATGGCTTGAGTGTTGGTCGAACGACTTCAATTGGTATGGAGGATGGTGACAACAAATGCATGTAATGCATGTAGAGCATTAAATGTTGCTTGGACGGATGTCGTACGAATGAGTGGCTTTGTACAATGTGATATATTTGTATTACCTTGAAATGAGATGACCTCATTATGCCTTTTGTTACCTTTCCTCCCCCCTCATTTATGAAATGTGGGGGCTTTTTATAGCAAGTGAGGAGTGTTCCCCAAGTGAAGTGGGTTGTATGATCCTGAGATCGTGGGATGAAGTAGTGGTTTTTATCCTCCGAGATCTTTGGGATCTTAATCTGTTTCAACTGTATTGACTTGGTCAGTTCCTTGAATTGCACAACTGACTTAGTCTTTCACAGACTTAGTAAAGGTTTGGATCTGCTTTGGGCCTACGTTGGGCTTGTCTTTCGTTGGGCCAGATCATGCTTGCTTCAGCAGACCATCTGGCTCTTCACTTGGATTTCTAAAATTGGGCCTTGGTGTTTGGGTTGTGCTATTTTTGGCTACCACAGTTAGCCCCCCACTCTCTGAGTTGAAGTCTTCAAGTTAGAGAGTGGACTGTGTCGATCAAACTCTTGCGTTGAAACAGTCGTTGGTAAAGTAGAATCGAAAAATCACGGGTTGGCTTATTTTAAACAGCCCCATTCTTTGTAGAGCTCGATGAAGAGTGAAATTTGTAGAACGCTCGATGTAGAGCGAAATTTGTAAAATGCTCATTGTAGAACGACATTTGTAGAACGCTCGATGTAGAGCGACATTTATGGAACGCTCGTGGTAGAGTGACGTTTGTAGAACGCTCATGGTAGAGCGACATTTGTAGAATGATCGTGGTAGAGCGACATTTGTACATCATTATAATGCAAGCAAGCAAGTAAACAATGCTTTTATTGAAACGACAAAAGTAAGAAACATAGAGTGAAATGTGTGTTTGGGGATAGATAGAAGTGTTAGCTGTCATGCAATGTCGTGTGATAATATAAATAAAAAGTAAAAGATAAGAGAAGATATATAATTGTAGTGTAGGATATACCTTATAATTCCATTTTGACAGTAGTATGCTAACTCGGCAAGCAGTGGCATATTCATAGCTTTAGTTTTTTTTTTGGTTCACTTTTTGATACAATTCGTCGTTCGACTTGGAGTTGTTGAGTGTGCCCAAAACTTGGCATGATTTGGAGCAAGCAATGTAGCACGACGGAGGTAGTTCGATAGTGGACATGTAGCACGACGGAGGTAGTTCGACAGTCGACATGTAGCTCGACGGAGGTAGTTCGACAGTCGACATATAGCTCGATGGGGATAGTTCGACAGTCGACTTGTAGCTTAATGGGGATAGTTCGACAGTGGACATGTAGCTCGACGGAGGTAGCTCGACAGTCGAAATGTAGCTCGACGGAGGTAGTTCGACAGTCGACATGTAGCTCAACGGAGGTATTTGGACAGTCGACATGTAGCTCAACGGAGGAATTTAGACAGTCGACATGTAGCTCGACGGAGGTAGCTCGACAGTCGACATGTAGCTCGACGGAGGTAGTTTGACAGTCGACATGTAGCTCAACGGAGGAATTTGGATAGTCGACATGTAGCTCGACGGAGGTAGCTCGACGGAGGTTGTTCGACAGTCGACATGTAGCTCGAAGAAGGTAGTTCGACAGTCGACATATAGCTCGACGAAGGTAGTTCGACAGTCTACATGTAGCTCAACGGAGTAATTTGGACAGTCGACACGTAGCTCGACAGAGCGATATTTTTATGAATTTCGGCTCGACTTGGAGCATGAAATGTACCTCGACGGAGAGCAATATTTTTATGAATTTCGGCTCGACTTGGAGCACGAAATGTAGCTCGACGGAGAGCAATATTTTTATGAATTTCGGCTCGACTTGGAGCACAAAATGTAGCTCGACGGAGAGCAATATTTGTATGAATTTTGGCTCAACTTGGAGCACAAAATGTAGCTCGATAGAGAGCATTATTTATATGAATTTCGGCTCGACTTGGAGCACAAAATGTAGCTCGACGGAGAGCAATATTTGTATGAATTTCGGCTCAACTTGGAGCACAAAATGTAGCTCGATAGAGAGCATTATTTATATGAATTTCGGCTCGACTTGGAGCATGAAATGTAGCTCGACGGAGAGCAATATTTATATGAATTTCGGCTCGACTTGGAGCACGAAATGTAGCTCGATAGAGAGCATTATTTATATGAATTTCGGCTCGACTTGGAGCACGAAATGTAGCTCGACGGAGAGCATTATTAGTATGAATTTCGGCTCGACTTGGAGCACGAAATGTAGCTCGACGGAGAGCAATATTTATATGAATTTCGGCTCGAATTGGAGCACGAAATGTAGCTCGACGGAGAGCAATATTTGTAGAACGCTCGATGTAGAGCGACATTTGTAGAACGCTCGTTGTAGAGCGGATTTTTTTATTTATTTTTTTTTATTTTTATTTTTATTTTTATTTTTTTTATTTTTTTTAGGTTCCGTATTGCGCTTTGTGTAGCTCGTTGTAAAGCGTTTTTTTTTTATGCTAAATGAAATTAAATACTTAGCTTTACTATTTGAAACATCAAACAAAGAATATAATTTTGATAATGCGGAAACAGATTTTTGTTGGAGAAGAAAACTAAAATTGGAAATAGACATCTTTACCGGTGCGGTGTATTTTGCATTACATAATTGCCAAAGCCCCACGGTGGGCGCCAAACTGAAGAGCCCGAAAATCTCCAGTTGAATTTTCCGTAAGTCGGTGGGCACTGACAATGGTAGAATGAAAAATAGTAGGTCGTGCGCTATGAGAGCCTGTAAAAAAATAAGAAGGTTGAACGAAGCGAGAGGGGGGTGTCCCGTTAGGGACTCTCCGATGCTCGAGTTAGACAATTTTTATCAATAAATAAAATAATTTCGAGTCAACAATAAAAATAAATAAAATCTAAGTTGAATAAAAGCTAAATCAAACCGTAAGTAAAGTTGGTCGCATCCTCGGTGGTGTCATTCGGAGAGCCTTAGGTTCGCTTGGGCTGAGCGTTTAGTTTAGCACTTTAAATTGCTAGGAAAACTCATAATCATATAATATGTTGGACGAGTGGTCCAATAGAAGATGACTTGAGTGTTGGTCGAACGACCTCAACTGATGTTATAATAAAGTTAGTAGGTGGTTTTGTAGAATATGGCTTGAGTGTTGGTCGAACGACTTCAATTGGTATGGAGGATGGTGACAACAAATGCATGTAATGCATGTAGAGCATTAAATGTTGCTTGGACGGATGTCGTACGAATGAGTGGCTTTGTACAATGTGATATATTTGTATTACCTTGAAATGAGATGACCTCATTATGCCTTTTGTTACCTTTCCTCCCCCCTCATTTATGAAATGTGGGGGCTTTTTATAGCAAGTGAGGAGTGTTCCCCAAGTGAAGTGGGTTGTATGATCCTGAGATCGTGGGATGAAGTAGTGGTTTTTATCCTCCGAGATCTTTGGGATCTTAATCTGTTTCAACTGTATTGACTTGGTCAGTTCCTTGAATTGCACAACTGACTTAGTCTTTCACAGACTTAGTAAAGGTTTGGATCTGCTTTGGGCCTACGTTGGGCTTGTCTTTCGTTGGGCCAGATCATGCTTGCTTCAGCAGACCATCTGGCTCTTCACTTGGATTTCTAAAATTGGGCCTTGGTGTTTGGGTTGTGCTATTTTTGGCTACCACATAAACCCTCTTAAATTATTAACACGTCACTCAATTTTTTTATCAAGATCTCTGGTTCGATTCCTACCACTACTAGCATCAAAAGTTTCTTTAAAAAAATTAAAATATGTAAACAGGCCTGAAGCCGGCCCATGTACCTTCGTATGAAGGCATTGCCTAGCATGTTCCCCCTAACAGGCTTGGGCCTGGTACGGATTTGGGCTACAAACTGAAAAAATGAAGCAGAGAAGAGAAGATACCTCATACTGGATCCTAGTAAAGGATCACGTAATCAAGGAAAACCCATAAACAAAAAAATAAAATAAAATTAATCAAAGAACAGAAGTAACTTGCTGTAGAAGATAAGGACTTGTTTTTGTTCTTTTTTTCTATTTTTCTATTTTTTTAGAAGATGAAGAATGCATTTTTATTTTATTTTTTGTCATTATATTAATGTATGACAGTTATGAATCCAGAATATATACTCAATGACAAATTAGACAATGAATCAAAATCCAAAAAGTAAAAAAGTAAACCAGAGAAGAGAAGAAGCTTACCGTTAAAGATTTGAGTAATCTGACATAATAGATTTTAATATATTGCATCTACTCAACTTAGGAAAATTTACATGATGAAAAGTTAGCATAGCTCTAAAACCCAGTGACTAAAAGTTACTGGTTGTCTACAACCATAAAATTTCAAAAAATATGTATATCAAAATTAGTTTGGGTTTTAAATAAGCTAACCGTATTGCATAAAAAAAATAATAATAACTGGGTCATCACATTCTGTCTCTTTATGCTTAAGAGAAGTTTTCTTTGGGGATTTCCTGGATTGCAACAACATTGAATTTATTCTTTGTTTGTCATTGACTTTCAAATGTAGTTGCTCTAATATGAATGACAAAGTCATTTAGATTACAAAGTGTGGCTTCAATGTTGATGCTTCCATCCTGGTACATACAAATATAAGATTCCACACTTCGTAATCTAAATGACAAAAACAGATAAGAAGTTACGTAGTTGGCTTTCATCAAGTTACTTGACTTGGTTCCTAATAAAAAAAGTTAACTTAAGGGAATATTAAAATAAGAAAAACTTTCTAACAGTTTCTAAACGTGACCTGCAATATAACTCTTATAATATTTTTGGTAGAGTCTATCTCAATACTCTACTGGTAACAGTTTCTAAATACTTCTCACTTTGGGAGGACTCCAGCAAATGCAATATTTTTACAAATAAATAATTGATAGATTATATAATATACCTCGCTTGTTTGTTCCATGAATTCTTTTGCTGAGCATGACAAAAATGTCTCTGTATTTTTCCAATTATTATGGCCAAAATTGATTCAGATGTGTCTTGTAATTCCACTTCAACACAACATCTAAGTTATATAAAAGCAAATATAAACTATGAGTATATGTCACTTTATTTGTCAGATATGTTTTGATAGAATTCCATTGTTTTTTTCATGGAATAGTTATAATCAAATAGGAAAGATATAGAATTGAAGATACCTTGGTACAGCTTTGACATTCTTTCTTTTGCAGTAAATGCAAGTAAATGATTCTTCATATATATATATATATATATTTTTTGAGCGAAACAAAGTATTACAAACTAACACGGCGATCCGCCGAAACAAAAGAATCAACACAGGAGGGAAACTCATCTAACCAAAACAAATCCTCAACACAAGAGATGCTGTTTTTAGCTAAACCATGGGCTACCTGATTAGCCTTCCTAGGAACGAAACCAATAGACTCACAATGAACCAGCTCCATAAGATGATGGATTTCAGAAATAACAATCCTAATATCATAACAAAGTACAGTCTGACTATTAATCCAATCAACAACCACCTTAGCATCTGATTCAATAATACAAGGAAATAAACATGTGTCAATGGCAAATTGAAGGCTACGGAGAATGGCAATAGCTTCGGCTACTTGAGGAGAAAAAGTGGTGACCATCTTCTGAGAACAAGAAGCCATAACAAAGCCATCTCAATCTCTGATCACAATTCCAAACCCCACAATGCGGCCATAACTGTTTATAGCAGCATCACAATTTACTTTATACATATCAGGGTCAGGAGGATTCCAAACAGGCATCCTAACAGGAATCCTAACCGTGGTAATCTCAGAATTGTGCTCCCTAACAGAGCTAGCATTGTGGAAATCATCAACAAAAAGACTAGCCCAATTCACCACATCAATATCCTTAACAAAAGAGGCACCATGAAATGCATCATTTCTAATTGCCCAAATTTTCCACAGACAAACACAAAAATGATCCAAATCTTCAATCTTCAGATGAGAGGAGCATTCAAGAATGAAATTGAAAAAAATGTGATTTACCTTTGTGAAGATCAGCCAATTTGGAGAACCAAAAAGCACGAACTGGCTTAAGAAGGCTACAGCTCCAGAGTCCATGAATGACAATTTCATTTTTACTCTTGCACAAAGGACATTGAGAATCAATTGGAATTTTCCTTCTAGCCAATACCTCATAAGTAGGAAGGAAGTTGTTTCAAGCTCTCCAAATAAATAGTTTTATCTTAGACGGAATTTGAAGCTTCCATAACGATTTCCACCAAGAAAAGGACAACTTCGAGATAAAATCTGACTGACATCCAACTAGGCGCTTAGCCACCTAAGCCGATTACTAGAACACCGCTAACGAGTAACAACTTAAGCTCTTGAGTTTAACAATATAATATCGAAGGCATAAGGTCCTGGAGTTATGTCTTGCCCTCCAATTCCCTCCCGATTCCCTTTGACTTATGATGTGCTTTGTATTTATGAACGATAGATTCGATAGACATACTATTACTATAGATAAATATTAGGTTCTATTCTTATTTCTAAGTGTAACACTGTATTGTCTCTTAAAAAAAAAATACTGTATCTACTCCGGTTTTGGGGTATCCAATGCCCGATTTTTCCCCCGATTTTTTTAAGGTAATTTATACAATTTTTTTGGTAGTTTTTTTCTTTATATATATTTTTTTAACCTTTTTGTTCTCTTTTCTTTTTGGTTTTTTAGAATGTATTAATTATGCATTGAATACATGATTATTATTCCAAAAATAATTGTTTTTGAATTTTAATTATCCATATAAATCAATTATTTTAATAATTGTGCTTTGAATTTTAATAATTGTTTTTGAATTTTAATTATTTTTCAAAAAAATCAATTGTAATACCAAATTAATAGTAATCCGTTTTTTTTTAAGAATTAATGCTAAATTCTAAAAACATATTAATTGTAAAATATTAATGATATTATGATAACATAACAAATAATTAAAATAATGGTTTCAAAAAAAAATTAAAATAATATTTTTTGATCAATTATTAATGATAACACATTATAAACATTAATTATTGCATTCAATTCAATAGATTCATTTTCTAAATATATGAAATTCACTCTTAATTATATATATATGGTAATAAATAATATAATTTTTTGTAAGATAGTAAACAAATAACTCCTACTATTTGCATTTCCATAAAATTCTTCACCTTTTTTTTTTTTTATTAAATCATCTATAAGACGGATGCTTAAAAAAAATCTAATAAAAAATTTATTAAAAAATAGAATGTTCTTAGAAAATAAGTGTGGAAAAATAAATTAATTTATCACTTGGATTGTAAAATGAAATGAACGTGAATATTAAAATGAAATGTCTTAAGAAAATAAATGTGAAAAAAAAATGGATTGTAAGCTAAGGTCAATAGTTTTTTTTTTTTTTTTTTTTTTTTTTTTTTTTGAACAACAAATATATTCATCAGCCAAGAAGCCGGAAAACGAAAAAAGCCAACACCCCTAAGCCACTAAGGCAAATTATCTCTATATAATTATAAATATTTATAATTCTTTTTCTATTTTTTACCCTTTTGTTTTGTTTTCTTTTAGATTGTTTAGAATGTATTAACTATGCATTAAATACAATATGATTATTTCTAAAAATAAAAGTTTTTGAATTTTAATTATTCTTATAAATGGAAATAAATAAATATTTTACAAAGCAAATTAAAATATTAATTATATTACCAAATCAATGATAATTTGTTTTTTTTATTTTTTATTTATTTTTATGGAATTAATGGTAAATTTTAAAAGCATATCAATGGAAATATATTAATGATAACATAACAAAAATTAATAATTTGTCATAATATATATATATATATATTGCTAAAGAGATAAAGAGCTTTTCAATTAATACAATAAATAATTTTTAATTAACCTATATAATAAACTAAATAATCCTTAAGGAATCCGTTCATTTAAACTGAAATAATGATGATAGAAATGGAGAGTCTTTGTTTATTAATGATATTAGAGACCTAAGGCCCCGTTTGGTGCGTGGGATATGATAAGATTATTTTCATTGGATAGGATTGGATTGGATTAGATGAGACTAGATTTAGTGCTATCTTGTTTTTGGTCCAACATAGGATATGATTAAAAATAATGTAATCTCGCGTTTGGTGCAACATATGATAGGATTAAAAATTGAATGGTAAATTAATGGTGATAGAAATGGAGAGTCTCTGTTTATTAATGATATTAGAGACCTAAGGCCCCGTTTGGTGCACGGGATATGATATATATGATTATTTTCATGGGATATGATAGGATTGGATGAGACTAAATTTAGTGCTATCCTGTTTTTGGTGCAACATAGGATACGATTAAAAAAAACGTAATCTTGCGTTTGGTGCAACATAGGATAGGATTAAAAATTGAATGGTAAATTACGTAAACTTACTATGATTAAAAAAAAAATCAAATTAAAAAAAAAAACATATCTTCAGATCTTAGATTTCTTCTTTGTGGGTTTTTTCACCTTCGCTTCCATGTACAAGCTGATTCTCCAAGCTTATCTTCAATCTAGTATGTTGTGCTTTTGTATTTTTTTTTTTTTCTAGGTATCCTTGGTCTTCAAGCGTGACATATTCATGTTTTGCTTGTCTCCTCTCATCTCCATGCTTTTGTTCTTTTCTTGTCTGGTGTGAATCGTGAGATGCAGCGAACAAAGGGCGAGACGCAGCGGCGGCGGCAACGAACGGAGTTGATTAGTGGCAATGCTAAGTGGCGGATTTGGGAGGAGTGGATCAGATCACCTTTTTTTAATTAGTTTATTATTTATGAAAAAATAAGCTTTTCAAATCTGGAAATTTTTCCAGATTTGAAGAAATATACATTACTTATTCAAACACTAGCTAGGCATCCCCTGTTTCTCTTCTCTTATCTTCATGGATTTTTTTTGGTTTTTTTTGTTAGGTTTTGACTTGTATTCCTAAGTGAACCAAACAAGACTCAACTGATGTGGAGCTTCCTGGAGACGTGGGATACGTTTGGAAGTTGAATGGTGGTGTTTTAGGGAGATTAAAGATTGAAGATTGAAGAAGAACGGAAGAAACGAAAAACAGGTCAAACCGCTGCCGCTTTGGCAGCGGCAGGGGCAGCGGTCTGGCAGCGGTAGGACACCGCTGCCAATTCCTGCAGCGGTAAGGCAGCGGTTCCTTGTCCAGTGAAGAACACTGTGGGTTTCGGCAGCGGTAGGACAGCGGCTAGATTTGTTTCAGCGTATGGATTGCGGTTTTCTAAGTGATATAATTTAAGGTGACTTGTAACGGTTTAGGAAGCGGGTGTACAACCGTGACCCAAATCTTAGTCAATCATAAGCATATGTGAAACGGGAAATCTTCAGCGGAAAAGGAAGTAGTTTGTTTCTGGAAATTCTTGTGCTTGAAGGAAAAAGATTTACTTCCTACAAGAAGACTTGTCATAAAAGGAAATAGTATTTATGTGGAACAAGTAAGTCTTGTACGTTTAGGAGTAGGATTTCCTTTTATCTTAAACTCCTTGTAACTAGTATAAATAGTCCTAATATTTATGTTATTAGATTTAAGGCTGAGGAGCAAAAAAGAACACCATGTAACATCAGAGAGAGTGTGAGTGAGATCCGGGGAGACCCAAGGAATATCCGAGGAGGGATCCAAGGGAATATCGGTGGATCTAGTTAGAGATCCGTGGGTGATATTTAGGGGAGACCTAGGGGATATTGTGGGGTTCTTGGTGAGGATCTTGTGAGTGGAGTTTGGGTTAGATGTGAGAGAGAATCCTGGAGTATATGGTTGTAACAATTTATCATATAGTGGAACTTTCTCTGTCGTCCTGACAACCCGTGGTTTTTTACCCGTTTTGGGTTTTCCACGTATATCTTGTGTTGTGATTGTTTTATTCTCTCTCATCTATTTTTCTGCTTATTGAAGTTATTATTTGCTATGAGTTATCGGCGTATATTAGGCACGGCGTTCCTCGTTCATCGGTTGATTATAGAGGATTATCCCCAACATTTTTCTTTGTTATTTTTCCGGTTTTCTTCTTTGTTAAAATAATCTCAACAATACTAGCTCCTCAATTCCTGGTATGTGTTCTTATTTTCTGCGTAATCAGTTTTCTTATCTTACATGGCTCATCTGATTTGTTTTTCTTTTATTTTTTTCATTGGGTTTTTTTTTTTTTTTTTTTTTTTTTTTTTTTTTTTTTATGGAAAAAAGCTTGCATTTCTAATATGGAAAAAATTTTCCAAATTTGAAGAAAGACACCTTGTTCAAAAGCTCAAAAGATAGACGAATTGAAAGAGAGAGAGAGACGAGGTCAAATGATAAAAGAAGATTTGATGAAAAAGACGAAGCAAATTTGAAGAAGATGGGTGTTTGAGTAATTAAGACATGGGATTAAAATGAATCCCACCATTTTAGATGGGATTATTCATTTATCTCATTAGGCTGGGATTAATTTTACTGTTGGGATTAATTTAACCCATCCCATTTGTGCAGCCAAACATGGGAATCAGACTAAAATTAAGCTGATTCCCATTCTATCCCGTCTACCAAACATGCCCTAAGAGTTTTCTTAACGGATTATTAGAGACAATAACCATCATTATAATTGACAATGATTTAATTAAAATCAATTCATTAACTATTCAAGAACCGGTTCATCTTGCTTTGTTGTTTTATAATTAGTTTTTTTTTTTTTTAATCATAATATAATTAGTTATTTATTAATAATATCAATAATTCAATCATTAATGAATTTAACATTTATTGGATAGAAAAGGTTTTTTTTTGTTTTTTTTTTGTTTTTTGTTTTTTGTTTAATCAAAATGTAATTATTATTCTTAATTTATTGATTATTATTAATATTCATAAATAATGAATTTAACATTTACTATTGGATACGAAAGGGTTTTTTTTTTTTTTTAATCAGAATATAATAGTACCCCATATTTGACATTTTTTTTAATAAGATATTTATATCCCTTACCAAAATTATTTTAAGAGACATCCAATGAAATAATAATTATTCTACAAAGAGGATTCTAATCAAACCCCACATCCACAAAAAATATCTTTACTTGAAAAGATTTTATTTAAAAAAAAAAAACACAAAAAAAAAAAAAAAAAAAAACTTATAAACCATAAAATTAATATATTTTTTTTACATACAACTTTTATTGCGGAAAAATTAAGAAATACACCATGCATTTAGAAACAATTATTTGTTATCTAAAAGTAAGTTCTAAAAGTAAATTAAGAACTACAACTACCGAATTATAATTAACATACTGTGACCAAAAGCTTCGGCCAAACAGTGATGGAGTTTTATCCAAGAAATTCTAACTCCTTTGCAGACACTTTAGCTAAGAATGGTTCGGTCCCAGGCAACGAGATTCTGAGCTGGAGTAATGTCTAAGCTGTTTCATTGCTTTCTGTTTTGCTCGCTTTCTTGCTGCTGTCTGTTTCCTCTGTTTTTTCTTTGCTTCTCTGTGTTTCGCCTGCGTTTGTTGTTTGGGTGCTGTTGTCTTGGTTGTCTTGTTGTTTTCCTGGCTTGGTGCCCTTTTATTGATTTCGTTTGTTGCTTTAAAAAAAAAAAAACACATACAGTGACCAAAACAATTAAAAACACAATTATTGATTGAAAAAATAAATGACACGATTCACCATAGCGTAGTCATCCAGCCAATTTCAAGTTTGAACTAATTTTTAATCAATCGTTACAAAATTTTGAGAATCTAAACAAGTTATAGAAAGAAAAATCAAATTCTCTGGAGCTTTGGAGTCATTTAGCTTGAAAGAATTAAATATCAATTCAAGTAAAAGGCACTCCACAGTCCACATCAACAATACTTACGAGGTGATTATTATACATTTCATTTATTTTTATTCTTTAACCAAAAGACTTCTAAAACACCGATAGCTATTGATTGTTTGATTCTAGTTGAATTAATGCAACACGTACAAGCATTATCAGTAAATATTAAGTAAAACCAATGATCTCAATATCAATACAAATCCAATATTTGCATCATGAATAAATTCATAGTTTATGATTTTCAATTTCTCTCCTATGCCTTTTCATGTTTTTTTTTTGAACAATAGACTATATTAAGAGGCTAACAGGCCAAAAACAAGCAAGCAAGGACAAGACCCAAGCAGCAAGCAAAAACTGAGCAAGGCACGAAAAAGGCACAGTGACACAAAGCGCAACAGAACAAAGAAACAAAGACAAGCAAAAACAGAGGATCAGCTAACCGCAATCCCAAATCAGCATCTCCTCCTGCAAACCAGACCCTTTTTTTGCTAAAAAATCAGTCAAGGAGTTTCTGGTTCTGGACATATAAACGGCCCTCACTCTATTCATTAAGCCCAAGAAGCTCCTAATCTCTTTAACAATGATCTCGACCTCGGACTCAAGAACCCCATCGTCTTTCACCCAAGAAGCCACCAGCTTGGAATCAGTGATAATAGTGACCGGTTTCCTTCTTAAGAGTTAAGACAAGCGAAAGATAGCATAATTGGCAAGCCTTCAGGACGGCTGTAGATTCAGCTGCTAAGGCTTTGGCAAAGCCAATGTGACTGGAAAACAAGCCTAAAATTTTCCCAGAATCACCTCTCAAAACTCCACCAATTAAAATGTTGAATGATTATCATACACAAAAGGCAAAGGAATGAGGTTCCATTAGTGGCAAGACCAGCTCCACCATTGCCTGTTGCCACCCACCCACCAGAGTTTGTGATCTTGTTTGATGGTTTGAGAGTGAAATTCTTGCGTTCTAAGTTGGGAATATTTGTATAGATCCTCTTTTCATCTGTGGCTGCTCCCCAACTTCCCCCTCGTCCAACGCCACCAGCTCCGGCCTCCTATAATTACAGTTTCTGTTCTTAGTTATCTTTGTTTCAAGTTTTCAACATCTAGCTAGAATCCTAGATAGGTTAGTTTTATAATTGTTATGCTTGAGATAAAATGCAAATTGTGAGCAAAATTATGCATGCACAACACCATTATCTATACTAAAACTTACAGTATCCCACTTCAGGGTGCCATCATCACGATCCAGAGCTCTTGTATCATATCAACATCTCGTAATAATTACCTGAAGAGACAAATGACAAAAACTTGGATCATATTTTTCAAATGTCATCTGATTTTTTATCTAAACTTTGCTTCAGTAGAAATAACGATTTCATTTTGAACTTTGAGCAAGAAATTAATAACAAAATTATGACTGTTTTCTTGTTCTTCCATATTTGGGCTGAATGTTTGCTCATCAATTAACTCTCACCACTTAAAACCCCATAGATTAGATTTATCGAATTGTCTTTTCATAACAACAATCACTCAAGTTCTAATGCAAAACTTGGCATAATTGTCACTCATACCAAATCCAAAGCAGTTTCACATGACAACGAACAAGCCATAAAAGAGACATTTTTACCTGATACTGAGGCTGCTCATGCCCACTTTTGATAGTCCCAGTGAGCTCCAAGAGTCGGTCAGCCAGCGTAGATTTTCCATGATCGATGTGTGCAATTATCGAAAAGTTTCTGATTGGCTCAAGTTTCTGATTGAATTTGTGGAACAAAACCAACGAGTCTGATTGAATTTGTGGTGTTGGGTTTGGTTGAATCTGGGGTTTAGTGGGTTGATTCTGAGGATTGAAGAGAGTGTGTGTTTCTGTTGTTTTGGGTTTTTGAGGCTCTGTAGAGAATTAAAAAACGGAAGAAGGGGAAGGAGGATGATGACTTGTCATGGCACGTCAGCACTATGAGTGACGTGCCCGGGAAAGTAAGGTGAAATGATGATATGTCATAACACGTAAGCTAAATGGTATGACGTGTCTGAGCACGTCACCCCATTTAGACGACATGTACTGATACATCAGCGAGAGGGTGGCCACGTGTTCTATCACGTCAGCTAAATAGGGTGACACATCATCGGAACTGAGGCATGAATGACACGTCAGTGAAATTGCGGGTGACGTGCTGGGCCACGTCGGCTAAAGTGGGTGACGTGCTCTGACACGTCATTGAAAGCTAGCTGTTTTTTTGTTGTTGTTTGGAAACAGGAGAAAAATGAAAAAGAAAATCGCAGAGATGGAGACCGCCTTTGAGTGGGACTCTTCAAAGAGAGAACGTGAAGCTTCAAGTTGATGATTCAAACAGAAGAAGATAAAGAAAATCGCAGAGAGATCCAGAAACGGCACTCGACAATCCTCTCCAACAATGGTTGTTAGGGCTAGTACATTTTCAATTACGCAGAGTCCTCCCTAGGTTTTGGTTTGATTTCTTTGTTCGTTATAATATTTTCAATTACCAATTAGGGCATTTTGTAGAACCATTTGTGTTACCTACTTTACATTCTTCCTTTTGACTTCTGTTTTAGGAGTTTCCTCAGAGGAATTTCCATCTCTATTTGATGATTCAACTGCTGCCTTAGAAGTGATCTTCATATCCTTTCCAGCGCTACGCTTCCTCCTAACTTCTCTTTTAGGAGTTTCCTCTGATTTGGTTTCAGTCTTGGAAATGTTTTTCTTCTTATCACCAGTTGCTTTAGCAATAACTTTTAATAAGCATATAATGAATGCAGATTCGGTTTCCTGGAACTCGATTCTTACAGCTTGTATGTAGCATAATCAGGTTGGAGAGATATTCCGATTGTTAAAACTAATGCTTGTTTCTCAAAATAAGCCTGATCATATTACTTTAATGAATGCAATTGGCGCTTGTGCAGAAATAGCATCAATGGAAATGGGTAATCAAGTTCATTGCTACATCATGAAAACTGGACATGTGCTCGATGTTTATGTAATGGATGGTTTGATTGACATGTATCTAAAATGTGGCTCCCTTGAAATTGCCCGTGAGCTCTTTGATTTTATGGAGGATCCTAATGTTGTCTCATAGAGTAGTTTAATTGTGGGGTATGCTCAGTTTGGATGTGGAGAGGAATCTCTTGAACTCTTAAGAAGGATGAAAAGTCAAGGAGTCCTTAGTGCCTGCAGTCATGTTGGACTGGTAGAAGAAGGGTTGCAGTTGGACTGGTTGGTCAGCCTACATAACTGCAGACTCCATAGCACCTTTTTCTCATGGTATACCTCTTAACAACCTCACACGGATACATGATGATATCATTTTCTAAACCTATGCAAGCATCTTATGGTGGATGCTACTGTTGATGTCAGCAAGGGAAATGCCAATTATGATATTATCGCAAATATATTGGCCGAAGATGCTTTCAAAGTAATTGAGATCGAACTAGGATTAATGTTTGATTTGCTTTTCACCAAAGCACCGTTACTCTATACTTGTTGGGGATTAGGCCAGCGGCTGATCACTTCAGTTCTTACCTGTTCTGTTTTGGTGCTCTTCTCTGTTCATGTTGGTGCTCATTTCGACAAGTATTCAACGGCTAATGTTTTCATAACATTGCTGTTGATAATCATAGCAGTGATGCTAGACATATATTCAGCATTATTGCTACTCTTCTCAGACAGATTTCTTATTTGGTTGATTAAGCATCGCAAAACTTCCACTGTGGAAACCCTTCAATCTTCTTCTCTATGCAAGTCTCCTAAGTGGTCAAACAACATGTCCCAATGCAGTCTGCTAAGCTTCACCACCCACAAAGCGAAGCCACAGCTATGTTGCAACTTCTTTTTGAGAGATTGGTATTGTCAGGTCACTAACGATGTAAGACTGCTAATCTTCTGGTATATCAAGCAGAAAGCAAAGGAACAAGCAACAACTAGGCAAGTTCCCTTTGCTGCATTGCCTACCATCCGAGGATTTGGAGATCAACAACACGAAAGCAATGCAATAGTATTCCAAGGGGAGAGTTCGAGAAAAGGATTGTCATTTTTCACATTGATACTGAAGTTTTGTACCATTTAGACAAAGAACATTATCCACAGGACTCTCATCGTCACTGTAAACTGATCAAACGACATTCTAGATACATGTTGCATCTCCTAAAGGAGCATCCTGCCATGTTATTAACTGAAAATAGTCAGATCAACTTTAAAGGCATAAGCAATGCGGCTTCTTGATATGCCAGTCTTTGACCAGGCATAAGTAAAGCAGATGCTTGCAAAACATTATATCAAAGTTTTACAGATCCTGCATTTCAATATGGAAATTTCACGGTTCATGATGTCTGCTAAAGGAAGCAATGAAGCTTGCTTGAGAAATGAATGCTCAGGTATATTTTACATAGTTCTTCTTAATGTCTATCCTAGCAACTGTGTCTCACATTGATCATAGTTATCTTTCTAAAAACATCAAGTGCATTTAATTAGAATTAGTGAAGAAATTTGTTTTTGTTCAGACTATCAACATGTCTTATATAATGTGTGTTCTTATTAGTATGAATGTCAGATTACAATACACAGTCAGGGTAGCTTATCTAATATGCACAGGAAAAAAATAATAATACAGAAAATAGAATGTCATGTCACGTACGGTGTATTTTTATTTGAAAAAAAGTTGATCATTAACAACTAAATAATAATGTGCTTCACCTATTGATAAATTTGTTTACGACGAACAAACAGGGTATGGAGGATAATTGGAAGACAATTGGGAACTTTTGGTTGGAGATGCTGGGATATGCAGCAAGAAGAAGCAAAGTAGACGAGCATGCTCAAATGCTAAGACGCGGTGGAGAGTTTCTGACTCAAGTATGGCTTCTCTTGGCTCATTTTGGCTTAACCGACAACTTTCAGATCATACCATAGGCTCGACCAAGTGTGTTCGAGTACCTACATGCAACATTTGCTTTATTATTCATGTCAGTATCTTATTGCTATGGATATGTTAAAACTTAGCTAGTGAAGGAAGCTGTGCAAGTTCTGGTTATAAACACAGTAAAGTGTTTGATAGAAGCAGTGATATGTTTGACAAAAGTACTAAATGAGAAAGAGAGCTAAAACAGATCTTGAAGAAGCTCCATTAATGGAGGGAATGAGAGAATATTTTTGATAAGAATACAGAGGCTACAGACAATTTCTCAGCTGCATTTATCGAATCCACACAATTACTTTCCAGTCCTTCGGTATTTTATAACCTGCATAATATTATTTTTTGGAAAAAAAATAAACAGTTTACTTTCATTTTGTCATAGACCTTATATCAATTTCTATTAGACATGGATCCCCACCCATGATATGTGGTTATATTGGACTTACATGATGTGTAACTAGTGAATTTGTACCTTTGTACTCAGCTTTCTTGATAACCAAACGAGAAGTGAATCCCGCATGTTGGCCATTTGAGTACTGAATTATCATTTGGCACGTTGCTACAGAAGTGGCCCTGCCACCCTGGTGTAGCTGGTGCCTGATGCTCTGTCTGATTTTATGGGCATAGTTTCTGTTTTTTAGCTTTGCTGGTGGCTGCTTGGTGGTGTCTTGTTGCTTGCTTGTTGTGTTCTGTTTTCTCTGTTTCGTGTTGTAGGCTTTTTGCCTTGGTTCCTCTTCGTTTTCAATAAAACTTTGGCCGTTCAATAAATATATATATATATATATATAAACTTCAAACTAGTAAGGTATTTAGTTGAAGTGAGAATACGATCTGGAGCAAGCAAGGCCGAAGCATGCAAGAGCTTGATTTGAGAGTTTTTAATTATTTCCCATACCCGTTCTATATGTGAGGAAGAGAAATTGATATATAATGCAGTGACACTTATAAATAAAGTGAATCGTGAATTATATATCTTTTTCAAACAATTTAAGCTTTCAAAGTTTAATGATTCGGTAGCAGAGGCATAAAGTCCCAGAGTCACATTGTGCCCTTCTCTCCCGGCATGCATGCTAACGTTTGTGTGTCTTTGTTATCTATCTGTTTTTGTCTCCATCTCCCTTTGCTCTGATCAATTTCCTATTTCACGTCATGTCTTCATTATCTGTCGTTGTCTCCACGTTGTATGTGAGGGGATTGCTATCATTCGAAGCTAAAGAAATAGTTTAGTGATTGTTGACTATATATTGATTCTAATTTCATTCATGTCTATTGACACAGCCATTAGACAGCAAATGGAAGAGAATTGTGAACGCTTGGATAGTAATGTTGGGATATGTAGCAAGAAAATGTAAAGGAAACGAGCATGCTAAAGAGCTGAGCCGTGGTGGAGAGTTACTAACTCATGTATGGCTGGTCTTGTGTCATTTTGGTTTAACCAACCACTATCCGGATCAACGTGATGAGGAAGAATAATTGCATTTGGATTTGGATTAATTGTCTATTGATTGTATTTCAGTTGGGATTTCTTATTAATCAGACTTAAAACAAATCAATTACAATTACTATAGTATTTATTCAATTTGATCATTATTGTAATGTTGTGGTGGTTTGGAGAATTCATCAAAAGATTACTAGAGGAAGTCTACACAGCAGTTCACAGGATTGCATAATCCTGAAGTTGATTTATTATGGACATTTTTGTGTATAAATAGAAGTTGTTACTTACTTGATAAATTATTGTAAGTATATTAGAGGCTATTCACCGCCATTAAAGAGCATTGAAGCTCTCTGGTTCGAGCTCGAGAAGCTAAACATGCATAGCAAAGGTGATCATCAACCTGATTCTTATGTAATCTTATCACTGGAGTCCTATCTCCTTCTAATTATGTTGGCACTGTGGCACCAATATGAGAAATGCTGAATATTATGCTTGCTGCTGCTTCCCCTAAGATACTTGGCGAGCAGCTGTACAACACCGAACTGCATTAAGAAACATGACCAGCCTGATCGTGTTGCTACTTTTATTGGAGTCGCCGGAATCATCAGCTGCCAAAGTGAAGGAATCTGTGCAAGTTCTGGTTATAAACACAGTAAAGTGTTTGATAGAAGTAGTGATAGGTTTGACAGAAGTACTAAATGAGAAAGAGAGCTAAAACAGATCTTGAAGAAGCTCCATTAATGGAGGGATCGAGAGAGAATATTTTTGATAAGAATACAGAGGCTCCAGACAATTTCTCAGCTGCATTAATGAACAAGTCTCGAATGAGTCTGATGAGTATCAAAGCTCATCAGACTCGTTAGATAACAGAATGCTGACTTGGTATATAATACAACCAGACACTTTGTATCATTTTATAACTAATGAAATACAGAGAAAATTTTCTCTCATTTTCTCCATTAATGGAGCTTCGCCAACCTCTGTTTTAGCTTGTTTTCTCTTTCAGTACTTTTATCAAACACGTTTTACATTCTATCAAACACTTAACAGTGTCTTTAATTTTAATGAAAACGCTACAGAGAGACTGGTTTTTATATACCAGTGTAAACATGCAAAAGTTGCCATGGATGCTATTATAAGTAATAGATAGCGTTTTTACCAACGCTAACACATCCAAAGCTATTAAAAGCATGCTATCTATTATTGCTATTGAAAAAGTGCTATATATTATTTCAATTTATGAATGCTATGGAAAAGGTGTTTTGATATGCTATTGGAAACACTCGAGGAAGGCATTGTCAGGAAGAGACCTGCAATTCGGCTGACATGTTCCTCTGCATAAAAAGAACACATCATCCACAATACAAGTAGACAATCAACAATCCTATGAAGGGTAAGTAAGTGAAAACCAACAAAAGCTAACCTCATATACCAGAAAATAACAGCATTTCCAGCATTGACAAAATAACTACAAATTTTCAAATTCAAATGCAAATCAATAAAACATTAACGAGAGTGACTTGCAAAAAATTGAAAACCCAAAAGAGACAGCAAATTGGGGTGTGAGTTACTCAGTGGAGGCGGCTCCTCTATAGCCTGAACGGAAATTATCAAATGTAACGAACACAACGTTGCTCCAACGGAACGGTGGTCCCACCAGAAGTCACGCACACAACTCTCCTTCTATTCGTATCATCATTTCGGATAAATTGCTTCAATTTCTAGCTGATGATGTCACGCTCCTTCAATGGAGGAGCCGATTCAAAAAACGATTCCATCTCTGAATCCATTTATTCAAATTTCCTGCAATAAAGCAGAAATCAGATGAATCCTTAATTAGACGAAAAAAAAAAATTGAACGGATGAGAAGAGCTTACCTCTGAAAACAATTCGAAGTGGGTTTGAATTTTCTGTGAATCTGATGTCGGTTTGCGTAACTCAACTTCCCTTTTGAAGATTTGTGATTGAGATATTTGCAGATCCAGATAATGTTAGATTCTGAGAAAAAAAATAAATGATAGAGCAAGTTTTTTGTTTTTTTTTTTTGTTTTTTAGGGTAGAATAATAAAAAAGTAAGAATATAATTTTAGCCTGAATGTTTTGCACACTAAAAGTGAAATTTAGCGGCCTTTGTTTTTGTTCCCCTTTTTGATTTTTGTATACCGCTCAAATTTTTTATTTTTATTTTTTATACTTTTTTTATTAATCATAGCATATTTGAAAGCTATTAGTTTAAATTAAACTTGTGAATTGTACCAGTTATTATGTAGCATTCTTGGAATGATTTATTATTAAAATTAAAAAATAATAAAATATAGGGTAATTACCCCGGTGGCCATCGACTTTTGCCACCACTATCAAAATGGCCATCGGATGGGAAGTTGGTTTAGAAATGGCCATTTTTGGCAAACAATGTTACACTAATGGCCATTCCGTTATAACACCGTTAACTTTGTCTAAGAATGTTACACTAATGGCCATCAATTTGTTCACTTGGTATCAAAATGACCATTATAATCATTTTTCTCCAAAATTACTCTAGTGGCCATCCATTTGGTCAATTGGTATCAAAATGACCATTATAATTGTCCAACTTTTTTTTGACCATCCATTTGGTTAATTGGTATCAAAGCAATCATTATATGTATAACTATATTCTGTTAGAAAAATAGAGTAAGCAATAATTAAAAAAAAAAAAATCATTCAATAGAGAAAATGAAGAATTCATTTGATTTTATATAATTTAAGTCTCATACACATCAAATACTATTTGTCAAACTGTACAAGTATACCAAAATCCCCTACACAAGTATACCAACTTGTTCCTTTTAATCTTCAGCTTAAAAAGAAAAAAAAAACAAGGAAAAAAAAAAAAAAAACAATAATGTCTTTTGTTAAGGTTGGTAGTTATTTTAGATACCATGAAAATTGGTTGTCAAACTTTTATGTGGTTTTGAATATGGTGCAATCAGGTATGGTTTTTAAATAGTTTTCATATTAAAAAGAACAAGTTGGTATACTTGTGTAGGGGATTTTGGTATACTTAAACAGTTTGACAAGTAGTATTTGATGTGTATGAGACTTAAATTATATTAAATCAAATGAATTCTTCATTTTCTCTATTGATTTTTTTTTTTTTTAATGATTGCTTACTCTATTTTTCTAACAGAATATAGTTGTACATATAATGATTGCTTTGATACCAATTAACCAAATGGATGGTCCAAAAAAGTTGGACAATTATAATGGCCATTTTGATACCAATTGACCAAATGGATGGCCATGCCACTAGAGTAATTTTGGAGAAAAATGATTATAATGGCCATTTTGATACCAAGTGAACAAATTGATGGTCATTAGTGTAACATTCTTAGACAAAGTTAACGGTGTTATAACGGAATGGCCATTAGTGTAACATTGTTTGTCAAAAATGGCCATTTCTAAACCAACTTCCCATCCGATGGCCATTTTGATAGTGGTGGCAAAAGTCGATGGCCACCGGGGTAATTATCCCTAAAATATAAAATGTTATTGTATATCCATTATAGCATTTTATAATAAAATGCAATGATAGATATATATTTTATAGCATTTTAAAAAGAATGATATGGAGGAGTACTATCAAAGTTGAAATTTGTTTTAGTGTATATATATATATATATATATTCTTTCTATTGTCAGTTCGTCCTGACAATAAAATATATCATGATGAAAAATATGGACTACAGATAATGAAAAAGTTTTAACAAGTGTAAACACTTTGAGTCAAAGTATATAAATTTAGTGGTCCACATTTTTCGTCCTGATATATTTATTATCAAGACGAACTGATAATATAAAATATATATATATATATGAAAGCTTTATCACGTATAAGGTGATAACATGCCTGTCTTACCGGACGAACTGATAATATAAAATATATATATATATATATATGAAAGCTTTATCACGTATAAGGTGATAACATGCTTGTCTTACCAAAGCGAAGCCTAATAATTGTGCTAGTCAACATATATTTTAAAATTTATTGCATTAAAAAAAAAAAATAAATAATCCTAACCTCGGGGGTCATAAATTGTCCTTGGATTGAAGTAGCTGTCTTTTGATAGACCCCTATAGCATCAATAAATGAGCCAGCTCGTCCATGAAATCCTACAATGACTCGGTTCTCAACTGGAAGACTAAAATGAGTGCCTTTTTCAATACCAAAAGGTCCATGTGTGCGCCAATTTGTGTAGAACGTCAGAGATTCGACAAGAGATTTGTCATTAGTGGTTCCACTTATCGACGTCAAATATTCTTTGGGCCAATCAATCAAAATCTACATGTTGTAATGTAAAATTTATGAAAAGTATAATGGTACTAATTAGTCAATCAAATCAAAGCCCTATAAGATAATTAAGACAATACTAATTACCTGGGTTTTTTCTCCACCTTCGGTACCAAAATGCTTGAAGATTTTGCCTCTTTATTTGCACAGACACTTTTGAAGGATAGCGAAACAATGATGGATTTCGAATCAATGGTAAATCCATGATTAATTATTATCTCTACAATCCCACCCTTGGGCTTATAGCTCCATCTTTTTCCTCCAAGGCCACCCCATGGTCCTACCTCAATTGAAGATTGGCAGACCTGATAGGAAGAACCTCCATGAGACCAAAATGCAAACATAAAATATATTTCAGGTGTGAGATTCCATCCGAAAAAACGTGTGAAATCCCATACCTAATAATTAATAATTAATAATCGACACATATATATATATATATTTTTCATATTATACTTATGTCAATTTTCTCTTACATGAGACAATGTGCGGCATTCCTACATCCACATCCGATAATTTGTATATATATATATATATTGAAACAAAAAAAAAAAATCATTAAAACTTGAATTTTTGTTTTTATGTGCTTTGAAATTAAGTTGAAACATTTTAACTTTATCATTGGCTGAAACCTGAAACAAAGATTAGAAGGTTTACATTTCTACATCGCAATATATCTTCAACAGCTTCTCCAAAACCCGTTGTCATATTTGTTATTACTACTTATGGTAATCGGAACAACATGAATGTAATCGTCGTTGACGTGATATTACGTATAAACATTAAAGATATAGAATAATGGATACAATACAAATAGGAATACATTCTTAATATTAGGAATAACCAAGATTTTGAACATGCCTCATTAAGTATGGGAATTATACGATAATTATAGAGATGAGGTAAAATACAATTTGCACCCTAAGTAATTTCATATTGATTTTGAAACTAATCAAAATAACCATAGAAAAGACATACCTGTGAGCTTAAACTTGATGAAACAAATTAAGAAGAAAGGGTAAGAGACAAGATTTCAATACTAACAGAGATGGACGATTAAAATCACTAAACCGAAACACCAATCTTCAGTCAGACGATGGGAAAAAAACAAGGAGAGACACGATTTTGGTCACCAAGAAAGAATCTAATACGAAAAAAGATAGACGCATAAAATCACCAAACTAAAACACTGATTTTCAGTCAAACAAAGGGAACATGGAGAGCCACGATTTTTGGAAGACATTTATTATAAAAAAAAAAAAAATGAAGTCTGGTTCTGGAAGGAGAATAAGATAATGTTAAGTCTTGGGAAGAAAAAGTTTAAAATGGTAACTATTAGATCATATGAAGAACAAACGGTAATATTAGAAGTGACCTGCTAAGAAGGTAACTTTAGGATATATAGGGAATCACAACAAGTTTAAAACATCACCATTAGATGTAAGTGTTGGATAAATAAATGGTCAAGATTAGATGAGTTTGAATTTTTTTTTTAAAGATGTATTAAACACCCGGTGTTCTATAGATTGTCCCATATATATATATATAGAGAGAGAGAGAGAGAGAGAGAGAGAGAGAGAGAGAGGAGAGAGAGAGAGAGAGAGAGAGAGAGGAGAGAGAGAGAGAGAGAGAGAGAGAGAGAGAGAGAGAGAGGAAATTGCAAGAAGTAATAAAAAAAAAATTATTTGGTTTATCATTTTTAGCCATCAATTATATTTTATTATACTTATCACCTTTAACCTTGAACAGACACTATTGCCCTTCATTTTGTCTTTTAATTCATCCACCAAAAAATTTAGAAATCAACTGGCATGTAACTTGAAAATCATTGACCTGTATTTGAAAGTCAATTGATATGTAATTTAAAACTTAATTAACATATAACTTGAAAAATCAACTCGCATGCAACTTGGAATCAATTGGCATGTAACCAAGTTACAAGTCAAGTGAAGTAAAACTTAGGGATAATTTTGTCCAAAAATTATTAAAAGTTATAAAAGAAATAAAATAAATAAATTGGTAGCCTAAAAACAATAAAGACATATCACCTTATCACGTACAAGGTGATAACATTCCTATCTTACCGAAGCTCCGGTGATAACATGCCTATCTTACCAAAGCAAAGCCTAGTAATCTAGTAATTGTGTCAACATATATTTTAAAATTTATTTCATAAAAAACAAAAACAAAAAACAAAAAAATCATAATCCTAACCTTACGGGTCATAAAATGTCCTTGGATTGAAGTAGCTGCCTTTTGATAGACCCCTATAGCATCCATATAGAAGCCCGCTCGTCCATAAAATCCTACAATGACTAGGTTCTCAATTGGAAGACTGAAATGAGTGCCTTTACTAGAACCAAAAGGTCCATGTGAGCGCAAATTTGTATAGAACGTTAGAGATTTGACACAAACAATATTATAGAACTCTCCGATGGTTCCACTTATCGATGTCAAATATTCTTCGGGCCAATCAATCGAAATCTACATGTTAGGTAATGTAAAAATTATGAAAAGTATAATAATACTAATTAGTCAATCAAATCAAAGCCCTATAAGATAATTAATACAATACTTACCTGTGATTTGTTTCCACCTTCGCCACCAAAATCGATTGATGATTCTGCCTCTTTATTTGCACCGACACTTTTGAAGGATAGCGAATCAATGATATCTCCATGATTAATTACTATCTCTACAATCCCACCCTTGGGCATATAGCTCCATTCTGATCCTCCAAGGCCACCCCATGGTCCTAACTTAATTAATGAAGATTGGTAGACCTGATTGGAAGAACCTCCATGAGACCAAAATGCAAACATAAAATTGGTTTTGGGTGCGAGATTCCGTCCCACACCTGATAATTATTAATTAATAATAGACACCTTTTTTTTTTTTTTTTTTCCATTTACACCTATGTCCATTGTATCTTACACTAGAAAGCCATTCCTCCAAGTCCGATAATTTATATATATATATTTTTTTTTTTTGAAACAAAACAAAATAAATCATTAAAACTTGATTTTTGGTTGTTATGTGCGTTGAAATTTAAGTTGAAACATTTAACTTTATCATTGGCTGAAACAAAGATTAGAAGGCTTACATTTCTACCCCGCAATATCTCTTCAACAGCTTCTCCAAAACCCATTGTCATATACATATATTTTTTTTCATTTTATACCTATGTCAATTGTATCTTGGCGTTCCCACCTCCACATCCGATAATTTGTATATATATATATATATTTATATATATATTGAAACAAAAAAAAAATCATCAAAACTTTATTTTTTGTTTTTATGTGATTTGAAATTTAAGTCGAAACATTTTAACTTTATCATTGTCTGAAACAATGATTAGAAGGCTTACTATGAGAAAACAAGTGTTTGAACAAATGCTTCAAAGTGAAGCAAAAACAGAGTAGAAGAAGAATGCAACAAAAGTAAAACAGAGCAAAAAGAAGAATTTATTGTATATTGGTGGATTTCCACATGTCATTATGCATGTGTTCCTTTGCTTTTCAGGTGTCAAATTTAGATGGATAATTGCAATAAACACCCCTCATGATATTGCCTATATATTTGGCTTTGTTGTAATCGGTATGGTTGTTGGAAAAAACTGAAACCTTCATTCAATACAATAAAGGCAATATATTCTTACTTTTCTGTCTCGCCTCTCTCTATTTCTCTTCATCTCAATTCTCACTTATATTCTTCTATTTTGTTTTATTTGTTTATTATAATTATTTACTTTGATTTATTATTACTCTCTCATTTTGTTTTATTATATTATATGTTACTTCTATTTAATTTACAACACGTTATCAGCACGAATGCTGTTATTCCCAGAACCTGAAGTTCTGAATTTATTACTACTGGGATCTGAAGTTCTTAGATTTATTACTAGAACCTGAAGTAAAACAGAGCAAAAAGAAGAATTCATATTCTAACAAATTTTTGTAGTTTCTTCGTTGTTTGCATTATGAGACTAAGCTCATATTTATATGCATGTGGCCACTTGCAGATTAAGATTTTGATAAGATTGAATGCTTGGAAATTCTGTTACAATAATAACAGAATTTCCAGCCAAAATATTTCCTAGGAAAAGATCCTCTATTCCTAGGAGCTATGTTCTTCATGTTAGCAATGTAATGTCCACCTTCTAATTAGAATAATCAAGGTCTTATTATTTAGATGTTGACCTTATTGGAAAGCTAGCATAGTGGCAAATTTACTTGACCCAAAGCTTTCCTTTCTTTGCTCTGTTTTACAACGAACCTGACTTGGTGTTGATGTGGTTATTTTATGATTTCTCATTTGAACACTTTTAAGTTCAATACCACTCACACTTACATTTCTACACCGCAATATATCTTCAATAGCTTCTCCAAAACCCATTGTCATATTTGTTATTACTACTTGTGATAATCGACATTATTGTGCCAATTTGTGTTTGGCACAAAAAAAAAAAAAAAGGGTCCATATATGTGCCAATTTGTGTAGAACATTAGAAATTCGACATTATTGTACTTTACAGTGGTTCCACTGACGTCAAATATTCTTCGGACCAATAAATCAAAATCTACATATTTGGTAATGAAATTAAAATTTATGAAAAGTATAATAATACTAATTAGTCAATCAAATCAAAGCCCTGTAAGATAATTAAGACAATACTTACCTGGGTTTTGTTTCCACCTTTGCCACCAAAATTGCTTGAAGATTCTGCCACATTATTTGCACGGACACTTTTGGAAATGACCTGCTAAGAAGGTAACTTCAGGATGTATAGGAAAGCACAACAAGTTTAAAAACATCACCATTAGATGTAAGTGATGTAAGTGTTGGATAAATCAAGGGTCAAGATTAGATGAGTTTTTTATTTTTTATTTTATTTTTTATTTTTTTAACAACCTGGTGTTCTATAAATTGTCCCATATATATATATATAGTCTTTCTATTGTCAATTCGTCCTAATATAAAATATATCAGGACGAAGAATGTGGACCACAGATTATGGAGAAGTTTTGACAAGTGCATATACTTTAAGTTAAAGTATGTAAATCTAATAGTCCACATTTTTCGCCCTAGTATATTAGGACTAACTGATAATAGAAAAATTGTATATATATATATATGTATGTGTGTGTGTGTGTGTGTGTGTGGTTATCTAGTAATGACGTCCTGAAATTATAAGTTAAGGATGTCCAACCACAGTTACACATGCATTCCTATTGGGTGTGAATATTTATTAATCAATAATACTAAATATCCCACCTAAAATCCCACATTTTTCATCCCACTACATGTGGTATGTGAGGTGTCAAATTGTGAGTGGATACACATTAATGATGATTTATCTCACATACCCCATGTATTCACTCACCATTTGACACCTCACATGCCACATGTGGTGGGATGAAAAAGGTGGGAGTGTAGTATTACTGTTTATTAATATGGAGTTGTGGACCCATTTGAAACATGTGGCTGTGGGAGGTGGTCCTGAACAATTTGATGACCACCCTGATAGGAGAAAGATTATATATGTGTGTGTGTGTATATATATAGTCTTTCTATTGTCAGTTCGTTCTGACAATAAATATATCAGAAAGAAGAATGTGGACCATATATAGATTATAGAAAAGTTTTGACAAGTGCATACACTTTGAGTCAAAGTATGTAAATCTAGTGGTCCACATTTTTTGTCCTGATATATTTATTTTCAGGTCGAACCGATAATAGAAAATCTATATATATATATATATATATTAAAGCTTATCACGTATAAGCTTATAGCATTCCTATCTTAGTAAAGCTAAGGTGATAACATGCTACCTCACCAAAGTAAAGCCTAGTAATTGTGCTAGTCAATATATATTTTAAAATTTATTGCATAAAAAAAAAAAAAAAAAAAATATTCATAATCCTAACCTTTGGGGTCATAAATTGTCCTTGGATTGAAGTAGCTGCCTTTTGATAGACCCCTATAGCATACATATATTCGTCAGCTCGCCCATGAAATCCTACAATGATTCGGTTCTCAACTGGATGACTAAAATGAGTGCCTTTCTCAGAACCAAAAGGTCCATGTGTGCGCCAATTTGTGTAGAACATTAGAGATTCGACAAATTCAACATTATTGTACTTTAATATGGTTCCACTTATCGACGTCAAATATTCTTCGGGCCAATCAATCGAAATCTACATGTTTGGTAATGTAAAAATTTATGAAAAGTATAATAGTACTAATTAGTCAATCAAATCAAAGCCCTATAAGATAATTAAGACAATACTTACCTGGGTTTTGTTTCCACCTTTGCCACCAAATTTGCATGAAGATTCTGCCACATTATTTGCACAGACACTTTTGAAGGATAGCGAATCAATGATTTGTCCATGATTAATTATTATCTCTACAATCCCACCCTCGGGCAAATAGCTCCATAATGTTCCTACAAGGCCACCCCATGGTCCTACCTCAATTGAAGATTGGTAGACCTGATTGGAAGAACCTCCATGAGACCAAAATGCAAACATAAAATAGGTTTCAGGTGGGAGAATCCATCTGAAAAAACGTGTGAGATCCCACACCTAATAATTAATAATTAATAATCGACACAAGTACAATATACATTTTTTTTTTTCATTTTATACCTATGTCAATTGTATCTTACACGAGACAACGTGCGGCATTCCCGCATCCACATCCGATAATTTTTGTGTGTGTATATATATATATATTTGAAACAAAAAAAAAAAAAAAAAAAAAATTCATTAAAACTTGATTTTTTGTTTTAATGTGCTTTGAAATTTAAGTTGAAACATTTTAACTTTATCATTGGCTGAAACAAAGATTAGTAGGCTTACATTTCTACATCGCAATATATCTTCAACAGCTTCTCCAAAACCCATTGTCATATTTGTTATTACTACTTGTGATAATCGGAACAACGTGAAGTTAATCATCGTTGACGTGATATTACGTATAAACATTAAAGATATAAAGGATAGATATAATACAAATAGGAATACATTCTTAATATTAGGAATAACCAAGATTTTGAACATGCCTCATTAAGTATGGAAATTATACGATAATTATATAGATGAGGTAAAATACAATTCACACCCTAAGTAATTTCATATTGATTTCGAAACTAATAAAAATAACCATGGAAAAGACATACCCGTGAGCTTAAACTTGATGAAGCAAAGAAGAATGGGTAAGAGATGAGATTTCAATACTAACATAGATAGACGATTCAAATCACCAAACTGAAACACCAAACTTCAGTCAAACGAAGGGAAAAAACAGAGAGAGACACGATTTTGGTCACCATAAAAGAATCCAATACGAACATAGATAGATGAGTCAAATCACCAAACCGAAAAACCAATTTTCAATCAGACAAACGGAAATAACAGGGAGAGACATGATTTTGGAAGAGAAGCGATTTTGGAAGACGTTTATATATAAAAAAAAATAAAAATAAAAATTGAAGTCTGGTTTGGGAATGAGAATAAGATAGTGTTGAGTTTTGAGTAGAAGAAGTTTAAAACGGTAACAATTGGATCATTTGAAGAACAAACGGTAATATTGGGAGTAACATGCTAAGAAGGTGACTTTAGGATGTCTAGAGAAGCACAACAAGTTTAAAACATCACCACTTGATGTGAGTGTTGAATAAATCAATGGTCAAGATTAGATGAGTTTGATTTTTTTTTTTTAAAGGTGTATTAAACACCTAGTGTTCTATTAATTGTCCCATATATATATGGTGAAATTGGAAACTAGCCAAAAATTAAGGAAGTTTATTGTTTTTAGCGAGAATTAGTATTTTGATTGTTTTTGTCAAATAATCCACTTTTGGGACAAAAGTGCCCTTCATTCAGAAATTTTGTGTAGTGTGTTTAATACTTTTTGTCTGGCGTATTTAATTCTTTTTTGTCTGGTATATTTAATTCGTTTAACAACACTAGTGTGTTTAATCTGTTTTGTCTGGTGTGTTTAATACTTTTTGCATGGTGTGTTTAATATTTTTTGCCTGGTGTGTATAATTCATTTTGCCCCCAAAAAATAACTTTTTTTCTCTATTTTTTTCTTTTTCTTCTTCTTCTACTTCCCAAAAAAAAAAACACTAACTTTTTTCTTTATTTTTTTTTATTTTTCTTCTTCTTCTTGGCCTGGTGCGTTTAATTGGTGGCTGAGTATGTTTAATTGATGGTCTGGTGTGTTTAATTCGTTTTACCCTGGTGTGTTTAATTGTTTTTGCCCTGGTGTGTTTAATTCATTTTGCCTGATGTGTTTAATTCATTTTGCCTTAGTGTGTTTAATTCGTTTTTCCTATTGTGTTTAATTCGTTTTTCCCTTGTGTGTTTAATTGTTTTTCCCTTATGTGTTTAATTGTTTTTCCCATGGTGTGTTTAATGAGTTTTGTCTAGTGTGTTTAATGAGTTTTGCCTGATGTATTTAATTGATGGCCCGGTGTGTTTAATTCGTTTTACTTTGGTGTGTTTAATTGTTTTTACCCTGGTATATTTAATTCATTTTGTCTGGTATGTTTAATTCGTGGTCTGGTGTGTTTAAACAAAATAAAATCTAGAAAATTTGTTTGAAAAAAGATCAATTTTTTTTTTTTTCCAACAAAACCCAAATCCAAGCACAACTCCCACCATTCATAAAAACAACCAAAACCCAAACTTAAATACAACCACAAATCTGAATTTTTTTAAAGCACAACCACAACCCAAACTCAAATCCAAACCTTTTTAAATCTAGAAATTTTTCAACAAAAAAAAAAAAACTGAAAATTTAAAAAAAAATCTGGAAAATTTTTCATATCTGAAAATTTTTGTTTATAAAAAACCTGAAATTTTTTTAAAAAAATTGAGAAAATCAACCACAACCACAACCAAAACTTAAAAATCTGAAGAAAAAAATTTAAAAAAAAAAAGAAAAAAAAACTGAAAATTTTTAAAAAAAAATCTAGAGAAAACTTGAAAGAGAAAGAGAAGAGAGGAGAGAAAGAGAAGAAGAAGAAGGAGGGAAGATCGGACAACCGACGATCGGAAAACCACCAAATATGAAATTTTTTGTTTTAAAAAAATCTGAAATTTTTTTAAAAAATCTGGAAAGAAAAGAGAAAGAGAAAGAGGAGAAGAAGAAGAAGAAGAAGAAGAAGAAGAAGGAGAAGGAGAAGGAGAGAAAACGATGATCGGATGGAGGGAAAATGACGATTGGATAGAGGAGAGAGGAGGAGAGAAAGAAGAAGAAGAAGGAGGCGTGAAAATGAGAGAGAAGAGGTTTTGAAAAAAAATAGGGGTAATTTTTTTGAAAACACTAGAACTTTATTAAAGGCACAAAGGCCACCAACAACAAAAACAGGACCCCAGCAGGGGCAAAACCACCCCCCCCCCCCCCCAAACGCCCAGCAAAGCGCCAAAGGAACAGCAAAAACGCTAAGCACAAAGCACCAGGGCACAACATAGGGGTAATTATGTCTCTCTATAGTGGATTGTTTGACAAAAACCATCAATTTACTAATTCTAGCTAAAAACAATAAAAGCCCTTAATTTTTAGTTTAAAAAGGGTATTTCCTCATATATATATATATATATAAAAGCTTATCACGAATAAGGTGATAACAAGCCTATATTACCAAAGCAAAGCCTAGTAATTGTGCTAGTCAACATATATAAGGTGATAACAAGCCTATATTACAGTGGTTCCACTGACGTCAAATAATCTTCGGACCAATAAATCAAAATCTACATATTTGGTAATGAAATTAAAATTTATAAAAAGTATAATAATACTAATTAGTCAATCAAATCAAAGCCCTGTAAGATAATTAAGACAATACTTACCTGGGTTTTGTTTCCACCTTTGCCACCAAAATTGCTTGAAGATTCTGCCACATTATTTGCACGGACACTTTTGGAAATGACCTGCTAAGAAGGTAACTTCAGGATGTATAGGAAAGCACAACAAGTTTAAAAACATCACCATTAGATGTAAATGATGTAAGTGTTGGATAAATCAAGGGTCAAGATTAGATGAGTTTTTTATTTTTTATTTATTTTTATTTTTTAATAACCTGGTGTTCTATAAATTGTCCCATATATATATATATAGTCTTTCTATTATCAGTTCGTCCTGATATAAAATATATCAGGACGAAGAATGTGGACCACAGATTATGGAGAAGTTTTGACAAGTGCATACACTTTAAGTCAAAGTATGTAAATCTAATAATCCACATTCTTCGCCCTAGTATATTAGGACTAACTGATAATAGAAAAATTGTATATATATATGTATGTGTGTGTGTGTGTGTGTGTGTGTGGTTATCTAGTAATGACGTCCTGAAATTATAAGTTAAGGATGTCCAACCACAGTCACACATGCATTCCTATTGGGTGTGAATATTTATTAATCAATAATACTAAATATCCCATCTAAAATCCCACATTTTTCATCCCACTATATGTGGTATGTGAGGTGTCAAATTGTGAGTGGATACACATTAATGATGATTTATCTCACATACCCCATGTATCCACTCACCATTTGACACCTCACATGCCACATGTGGTGGGATGAAAAAGGTGGGAGTGTAGTATTACTGTTTATTAATATGGGGTTGTAGACCCATTTGAAACATGTGGCTGTGGGAGGTGGTCCTGAACAATTTGATGACCACCCTGATAGGAGAAAGATTATATATGTGTGTGTGTGTATATATATATATAGTCTTTCTATTGTCAGTTCGTTCTGACAATAAATATATCAGAAAGAAGAATGTTGACCATATATAGATTATAGAAAAGTTTTGACAAGTACATACAGTTTGAGTCAAAGTATGTAAATCTAGTGGTCCACATTTTTTGTCCTGATATATTTATTTTCAGGTCGAACCGATAATAGAAAATCTATATATATAGATATATTAAAGCTTATCACGTATAAGGTGATATATAAGCTTATCACGTATAAGCTTATAGCATTCCTATCTTAGTAAAGCTAAGGTGATAACATGCTACCTCACCAAAGTAAAGCCTAGTAATTGTGCTAGTCAATATATATTTTAAAATTTATTGCATAAAAAAAAAAAAAAAAATTCATAATCCTAACCTTTGGGGTCATAAATTGTCCTTGGATTGAAGTAGCTGCCTTTTGATAGACCCCTATAGCATACATATATCCGTCAGCTCGCCCATGAAATCCTACAATGACTTGGTTCTCAACTGGATGACTAAAATGAGTGCCTTTCTCAGAACCAAAAGGTCCATGTGTGCGCCAATTTGTGTAGAACATTAGAGATTCGACAAATTCGACATTATTGTTCTTTAATATGGTTCCACTTATCGACGTCAAATATTCTTCAGGCCAATCAATCGAAATCTACATGTTTGGTAATGTAAAAATTTATGAAAAGTATAATAGTACTAATTAGTCAATCAAATCAAAGCCCTATAAGATAATTAAGACAATACTTACCTGGGTTTTGTTTCCACCTTTGCCACCAAATTTGCATGAAGATTCTGCCACATTATTTGCACAGACACTTTTGAAGGATAGCGAATCAATGATTTGTCCATGATTAATTATTATCTCTACAATCCCACCCTCGGGCAAATAGCTCCATAATGTTCCTACAAGGCCACCCCATGGTCCTACCTCAATTGAAGATTGGTAGACCTGATTGGAAGAACCTCCATGAGACCAAAATGCAAACATAAAATAGGTTTCAGGTGGGAGAATCCATCTGAAAAAACGTATGAGATCCCACACCTAATAATTAATAATTAATAATCAACACAAGTACAATATACATTTTTTTTTTCATTTTATACCTATGTCAATTGTATCTTACACGAGACAATGTGCGGCATTCCCGCATCCACATCCGATAATTTTTGTGTGTATATATATATATATATTTGAAACAAAACAAAACAAAAAATTCATTAAAACTTGATTTTTTGTTTTAATGTGCTTTGAAATTTAAGTTGAAACATTTTAACTTTATCATTGGCCGAAACAAAGATTAGTAGGCTTACATTTCTACATCGCAATATATCTTCAACAGCTTCTCCAAAACCCATTGTCATATTTGTTATTACTACTTGTGATAATCGGAACAACGTGAATGTAATCATTGTTGACGTACGTGATATTACATATAAACATTAAAGATATAGAAAGATAGATACAATACAAACAGGAATACATTCTTAATATTAGGACTAACCAAGATTTTGAACACGCCTCATTAAGTATGGAAATTATACGATAAGTATAAAGATGAGGTAAAATACAATTCACACCCTAAGTAATTTCATATTGATTTCGAAACTAATAAAAATAACCATGGAAAAGACATACCCGTGAGCTGAAACTTGATGAAGCAAAGAAAAATGGGTAAGAAACAAGATTTCAATACTAATAGAGATAGATGATTCAAATCACCAAACCGAAACACCAATCTTCAATCACACGAAGGGAAAAATCATGGAGAGACATGATTTTGGTCACCAAGAAAAGAATCTAATACAAACAGAGATAGACGATTAAATCACCAAACTGAAACACCGATTTTCAATCAGACGAAGGGAACAGGGAGAGACACGATCAGGTATCTTGTTAGCCGACCATCTTTGATTTGATCAACCATCTCATAAACCGATTATATCTGATCCAATCGATTATCTCGTTGACCGAAAATCCTTGATCCAATTGGTTATATTGTTCACTGGTTATTTTTGATCTAACCGGTTATCTCATTAACCGATCAACTGTAATTCTATCAGCTATCTTATTGACTGACCCCGTTTGATTTAACCGGGGATCAATCTCTGGGCTTGTCTGCCTAGATTTCTTTCGATCAATCTTGATTCTTGCTAGGTAGTGTTCTTTTTATGACATTTACATGGTATCTAATTTATAGACTCTTGTCTTTTTTATAGAAACTAAGTCACTGAGACATCTCCTAGTAGTCTATTACTCATGATTTGTTGCAATAGTTATGTTTAGCTTAACTTAACTTAGCCAAGTATCTCGTCATTGGCCTTCAAGTTTGAGTATTTCATTACCCCATTCAACTTTCACACACCTTATTAGATTTCTAATATTTGAAGGCGTGCTAACAGTGCTTCTTATGCACTTAGTTAGTTTCAGTGAGTATGCATTGTCTTTTTGACTTCTACTTTCGACCCCCTCACTTTGGCCCCCGAGCACCCGTTTTGCCTTGGCAATCTTGGGTGCTATTGGCTTGTCTTTGTAAACGAAGACAAATTAATTTTTGAACACTTTCCTTGGTCTTTGGAGAATGTTTTTCCCTTGGCGAAGGCTTTTATTAATAACTTCAATTCTAAAACATTAAAAATGATCAACTGTTTAGAAAAATACTAGCAAAAATCATGCTAATCTAATGCTTAATTCTTAAACAAAAAGCAACAAATGAAAATCCCTTCAAGGGTAAAATATCTTCAAGTACTGGGCGTTGCATGGTCGAGGTAACTCTCCCCCTTCCAGTCGGGCTACACAATATGCTCCTTAACCTGACCACCTGTTAAAGCCCTTCCAGTTGTCTGCCAAGGAGCTGGCTGCTTTTTCCTTTGTATTTGGAGATACTCTTCTTAACACCAAGTCCTCGAGCTGAAATCTCCTTTTCCGAACGTGCGAGTTATAGTATCTAACCGCCTTTTGTTGATAAGCCGCATTTCTTATTCTTGCCAGATCTCTTCTTTCTTCTAGCTCATCCAGATTTTGCTCCAGCATACTCGCGTTTTCTTCAAGCTAGTATAGCTAAACTCTTGGGGAGGTGTGGACTATCTCAACCGGGATAACTGCCTCAATTTCGAATGTTAGCGAGTAAGGTGTTTCAATTGTTGTAGTTCTTTTAGTTGTCTGGTAAGCCCAAAGCACCTCATGTAACTTGTCTGCACAGTTCCCCTTTTTGGAGTCAAGCTTGGCCTTCAAGGTATGCTTGATGACCTTGTTCACAGCCTCAATTTTCCTGTTGGTCTGTGGATGGGTAGGCGTGGCATAGTAATTTTTAATTTGGTACTTCTAGCACATCTCTCTGAAATAGTCGCTATCGAATTGGGTTCCATTATCAGTAATGATTGTATCCATAATTCCAAATTGATAAATGATGTTTTTCTTTACGAAGCTGGAGGTATTAGCCTCGGTTATGTGCACCAATGCTTTTGCCTCAGCCCACTTTACAAAATAATCCATTGTCATTATGGCATGCTTCACTCCTCCTTTAGTTGCAGTTGGCGTTTGACCGATCAGATCTATCTCCCACATTGCGAATGGCCAGGGCGAAGTCAAACTCTTCAGCCTCTCAGGTGGCTACTTGATATCATCAGCAATCTTTTGTCAGGTTTCACACTTTCATGCCACTAACTGGGCATCTTGGAACAGGGTTGGCCAACTAAAACCTTGCCTAATGGTTTTATAGGCCAGAATTTTACCCCCGGTGTGATTCCCGCATACTCCGCTATGTATGCTTTTCAGAATTTTTTCGGTCTCAACCGTGCCAATGCATCTTTATAAGGTTTTTGAGAATCCCTTTCAGTAGAGCTCTCCACCAATTATTGGGTACCGGGTAACCCTATACCTGACCCGCTTTGCTTTCACCGAATCCTCAGGGGGTATATTACTTTCCAAGTAATCCTTAATCGAGGTCATACACGTGGTCTATTCTTCCCCAATAGCCTCGACCATCAACTTTTCCTTTTCTTTGATGCTGGGCTGCTTAAGATTAGCCACCGAGATTGTTTTAGGCCAGATGCTGGTGGTTGCCAATGCCAACTTTGATAAAGCATATGCATTCTCATTTTTCTTTCTCGGGATCTGAGTGATTCTGTAATTTTTGAATCTCCCCGAGTAAGGCTTTGGCTACTTCTAGATAGACCATCATGTTGTCATCATTTGCCTGGTACTTATCTACGACCTGGTTGATCATGACCTAAGAATCATTGAATATCTCTAATTCATCCGCACCTACGGCCGTGCAAACCTTAAGTCCTACTAGGAGTGCTTCATACTCAGCCATGTTGATGGTAGCCTTAAAGTCAAATCACAAGGCACACTCCATCTAATCACCTTCCAGGGTAGATACCACTATACCTGCCCCGCTGTTATGCGTATTTGATAATCCGTCAACATTCAACTACCATTGGAAAGTCTTCGTTTCCTTTAATTCGAGCATTTTGATCACCTCACTGTTTGGTTCAGTGAACTTGGCAATGAAATCCACTACCACTTGGCCTTTGATTGAAGTCCTTGGCGAGTAAGTGATATCAAACTCACTCAATTCCACCTCTCATTATGTCAATCTTTTTGACACTTCTGGTTTGGACAAGATTTGTTTGAGTAGGCAATCTGTGTAGACTTCAATCATATGTGCTTGGACGTAGGGTCTTAATTTTTTTGCTGCTATCACTAGTGCAAAGGCCATTCTCTCAGTTGCTGAGTATCTTGTATCTACTGGTAGTAAGGCTTTACTGGTGTAATACACTAGATTTTGCACCCATTCGTCTAACATGACTAGCATTGATCTTATGGCTACGGGTGTGACTGACAAGTACAAGTACAAGGTCTCACCATATAGTGGCTTTGATAGGATTGGTGATTTGCCAAGATATTCTTTAATTTGCTGGAACACCTTTTCACACTACTCAATCTATTCCACCCCTTACCTTTCCTTATGGCTTTGAATAATGGAAGACAGTTATCCGTCGATCAGCTAAAGAACCAGATTATGGAAGCAAGGCATTCGGTAAGTCGCTGAATCTCCTGCAAGATCACAGGGGACTTCATATCCTTCTGTGCCTTTATCTTTTCAGGATTAGCCTTGATTCCTCTTTGGTGGACTTGTAAACCGAGGAACTTTCCCGAGGGCACCCCAAAAACACACTTCTTTGGGTTGAGCTTCATCATGTATCTCCTTAATACTTCGAATGTCTCTTTTAGATATGATGCATGCTTCTCGGCCTTAATGCTCTTGGTCAACATGTCATCTATATACACCTTCAAGTTTCTGCTGATCTGTCAAGCGAACATCTTGTTTATCAATCTTTGGTAAGTTGCTTCAGCGTTATTTAGACCGAAGGGCATCACCTTATAGCAATAAAGCCCTTGGTCAGTTATGAAGGCTATTTTCTCTTCATCAGATTCGAACATCCTGATCTAGTTGTAACCAGAGTATATATTCATGAAGCTGAGCAACTCATGCCCTGCAGTAGCATCGACCAGCTGGTCTATCATTGGCAAGGGAAAACTGTCCTTTAGATATGCTTATTTAAATCTGTGAAATCCACACATATCCTCCACTGGCCATTCTTTTCTTTATCAACACTACGTTAGCCACCCATTCTAAGTATCACACTTCCCTTATCAACTTCACGGCTAGCAACTTCTCAACCTCCTCCTTGATCACCATATTCCTCTCTGGATTGAACCTACGCCTTTCTTGGATTACTGGCCTATGCCTGGGGTCAATGGCTAAATATTGAGAGATTTCCTTCGTATCTATCCCTAGCATATCATTGTGCTTCCATGGGAACACGTCCTTGAACTCCCTTAATAGACCGATCAAGCCGCTCTGGATGTGATTAGCTAGTTAAACCCCTAACTTGACCATTTGGTCGGGACTACCTTCATCGAGCACAACCTTCATGGTTGGCTCTTTTCCTTCATAGTCTTCCTCATAACCCAAAGAGGTTTCTCTCGGATCTATATCAAACTGAGTCGGGGTTTCCGCTTAGGCTTCTTTTCGTCCTCCTCTGGACACTCTTTATTTTTCAGTAAGTCAATTTGTATCACATCCAACTTTGCCTTTTCCCTGTATACTGCCAAGTTGGCTTTCCTAGGCCATTCTTATGAACTCTTCATGACACCTACTCCTGCTTTCATCAAGAACTTGACCATCAGGGTGTATGTCGCTATTACGGCTATAGACTTATTTAGGAATGGTCTTCCAAACAAGACATTGTAGGGCCAGTTTTTTAGATCAACCACTATAAAATCTAGAAGCACCGTTTTCTGATAAAGGAAGGTACAAATTTCGACTAGTGATTTCACTACTCCAAAGGACCTTACTTCTACCTCGTCGAACCCCCTAAGCAAGATTGCCAGTGGTTGTAAGTCCTTCTTTTACAACCCCAGTCAATCGTATACCCCTGCACTTAAGATATCTACCAAGCTTTCATTGACAATCAACACTCTTCTCACTTCCCTATGACCAATGCGGACCAACACTATGATTACATCATTTGGTCTGACTTCTTGCCTATGTGCGTTAGTTGGTAACACTTCTTTGATCAACATTATGATTACATCCTTCTGTAGGTATCTTTCGCGGTCATCATTACCTTTCAGGACTATATCTTTCAAATGCCCTTCTCTGATCAGCTTCTCGATATAATCCCTCAGTTGGTAACGCTTTGAGGTTTCATGGCCATTTTCACGGTGGAAACGGCAGTACTTGGATATATCCCTTCTGACAAAAGCTGACTGTTACGGGGGTTTCTTGTATAGGTTTTTGTCCTCTATCACAGCCAGTACTTCCTCTTACTTCTTGGCCAAGGGTGTATAGTTGGTATACTATCTTCTGAAGACCTTATTACCTTTTTGGTTGTCGTCCTTACGACCATCTCTGCATTTGCCTAAATTACTATTCTGCTAGTCTCATTTCTGGTTACCCTTTTGACCACTTTATTTAGGCTTCTGGTTTTCTTCTAGTCGACCGCCATGTATGAATTCTCCACCGTGGGCTATCTGCTCTTTTTCTGCCATTGCATATCCTTCCACATTGACTACCAGATGTGTGTAAGTGATTGCCCCCTTCTGCCTCAAACTAAGTGACAATTGACTGTGCTATAGACTGTTGATGAAGACTGACACCACCTTATCATAGGTCTTGAAACTTTGATACTTCTTAAGAGAACCTGGTTAAGTAATCCTTCAGTTTCTCATCCTTCCTTTGTTTTAAGGTAGAAAGGACGAATATTGACTTTCTCCTATTCCTATGAACTACCTGGTGACGGCCTGTATTAACTCCTCAAAGTTCCTAATAGAGCCATCGGTATGGCCGCCAAACCATCTAAACCCCTAATCACCCAAAGTTTGTAGGAACATTCTACACATGAGCGTATCATCATAATCATATTGCACCATTGCATTCTGGTATCTCCTGACATGCTCATGGGGGTCAGTATTGGCCTTGAACTGCTCCATATACGGTATTATAAAATTCTCGAGAAATGAGCTCAATGAATTGCTTCGAAGAATGGGTTGTTTGAGTTCTCAATCAGCAAATTCCCTCTACCTTATCTACATTCTAGTGCTTCTATCCTCCGTAGTAAGACGTCTCGCTCACCCTCTAGTTCCCCACGCTCATTAAAATTTTGATGGATAATGAGCCTATAAGGATCCTTTGGTATTTGTCACGTAATTTGGGAATTGTAAATGTTGTATCTACTAGGGGACTGGTTTCTCGACACCTTCTAGGTGGGACATCATCTTCAGTGGAGGCTAATCGAGATCTTCTCCTCTGATTGCCATACCGGTCTTCCCGAGCATACTCTACCTTACCTCCGTCATATATGTCTACACCTCCTTGAGGACTAAGCTCCATGTGATCCCTTGATTCTCGACCATCTTGCCCTCAGCGGTCCCTGTGGTCCTGGTCATCGTAACGGTCATCTCTATATTTAGGAATGTTCCCTCCTCTCACGATGATCTGCCTTATCTCTACCAATTTTACGAGAGGCACCTGAAGTTACGCCCACTATCTCGGAGCGTACCTTGGGATCTTAGGCCACCACAAATGTGGATAAATGGTATGGGGAAGTTAGATTAGTGGTTGCAATTATATTGATTACCTGCCTGGCTATATCTTTTATTACTCTCCATAGGGATTCCTGAACTTGCCTGAATGAATTTGGGGAAATTCCAACTGCGGTGTCCGTAAAGGTTATGATAGCTGGGCTAGCTAGTTGGAGTCGTGGAGGGTAAATCTCCTCCGGTGACACTGGCACTTATTGGGCCAGATGTGTTGATACCATGTGGGGTGTTAACATTGTGTGGGGATTGACTTTCATCTCTACTATTTGCCATGCTAGCTTTTCACATGTTCTTAAGGTTGGTTATGCAACATAACTTTAGAACGGAGGTTCACCCCCTTCTTCTAGCGCCAATTGTTGACGGTGATTTTTGGACTACTTAAAATCAACCACACATCCAAACCAACAAGTTTGTATGAATTAATAAACAATCTATAAAGTAAAAATGAAAATCAATAACAGAAGACAGAGACTTTACATGGAAAACACGAGAAAGGAAAAAACCACGGTTGCCAGAGACGGCGAGGGAAGATCTTCACTATGAATGCTTTGGATTACACACTCAATCTCTCTCTTACTTTCTATATATTGTTGCTCTAACTTTTACAATGGTGTTTTTAGAGTCTATTTATACCTGCATAGAACCCTAATTCTTGATAAACAAGTAAGGAAAGTTTTACGAGATTTAATGGGACCCTATCTTATCGGAGTCATCTTGATCCTTTTCCTATTCTGTACATCTTGCGCATTGAATGGGTTTGATTTCTTGCCAGATTTGGACTCTGATAATCTTTAAGGAAGTTTTTTCCTTGTCAAAGTGTGCTTCAAGATGCCTTGTTTGGGCAAGACTCTTTCTCTGCGTATTTGAGTCATGGATGTTTTAAATTTGATACTATCCATGTGTCGTTTAGCCGACCGGCCTTCTAACCCGACCAAACCTCCTTTACCCCAATTGGATTGTCTTTACCCAATCAGCTAGTTCCCCCGACCAGGTTATCTATACTCGATCGGCTAATTTCCCGACCATCTGGGTGATCCTGACCAAGCCTTAAGATCCTCTATTGGTCACCTTGGGTTGATCCTTCTTGGTTGACTTTTGATGACATGGCATATCTGATCATCATATTTCCGGGTAATCATGATGACTTGTCAATCTCCGAGATTTTACCAATAACAGGTAACTATTAGATAATGCGAAGAACAAACGGTAATATTGGGAGTGACCTACTAATAAGGTAACTTTAGGATGTATAAGGAAGCACAACAAGTTTAAAACATCACTATTAACCGGAAAATTCGGTAATTAAATCAAGAAAGAACTTTCCCACCAAAAGAACCCTATCACTCCCCAATACCTGATACCAGGACATCCTCGGTACCCTTAGAGCGCCTACGATGCGAAGGAGGACATGGTCCACCATGGAGCTAGCCTCTCTAGAAGCGCCTGATGAGAAAAGGAAATGGTTCATCAAGGACTCAGCCTCGTCAAAAAGCGCATAATAAAGGAAAAAGACATGGTCCATCAGGGACTCCACTTTCCAAGCACGGTCCATCAAGGACCCCGCCTTCCCTAAAGCACCTAATTAAAGGGAAGACACGGTCCATCAGGGACCCCGTCTTCTAAGCACTGTCCATCGAGGACCCCGCCTTCCTGAACATCTGGTAAGAAAGAGGATACCCGGTTCTCCTCAATAACATAAAGCATCAAGACACAACCGGACCAAGGGGAGTAGCATCAGAAACCCCTCCCAAATGCGCAAGCAAGGACCAACTAGCCGCCCCGGTTGCGCCAAGCATGCATCACCCCTTAAACCGGGATAAGATTGCTAAAGACTCCTGAGAACGTTCTAGAACGCCCCAGAAAGCCTCTTGCAAGGGACAACCCCTCCAAGGGCTGACGTTAGCCCTCGCAACAGGCTACATGGGAGGGAGAAAAAGCAGAGGCAACCTACAAAACCCCAATACCAGCCCATTAATGCAAGGCAACAATCATGGAAAAGGAAAAATAAGCAACAACTGGCTGGGATCATTCTTTAACCGCACCATATCAACGGTCCACTCTCCTCCCACTTAAGCCCTAATCAAAGTCAACTATCTCATACATGAAGGAGGATGCTGTGTTTCTCCAGCAAAACGCTCACAGAAGCCCAACAAGCACGAAGAAGGAAATGATGGAGAAGAATAACTGACAATGTGTAGCGTGGCAGACGTTGACACTATCCCCCGCCATGCCAGAATTTGATAGTGACATCCCATAGCTGTAAAGACCCCAAAACACCACATGATCGCCATATCAGCCATACTGAAGCACCTACATGGACCTAGGGCATAGATGGAACGATCACTGCCCTTGAGGGCTTGGGTCGACCACGGTCTTACTTCAAAGCAACTGTTGGGATTGACCCCACCAATTTTTGCCTAGGGACTAGGGTTCCCTCTTACCTAGACCGGGTATCCCAACATAAGGAACACCCCGGTGGCACTATCCTAACCCTCTGTCTCTTACCACCTCAACAATTGGCTGGGGGAAACGGTGGAGATCAAGCCAAGAATTCCCACCTAAACAAGCATCTCTCACCTACCCCTCTATCACGCACACTATAAATACCCTAACTCTCCAAGAGTAAGGGGTTGGAATCTAAAACCTTAAGCACCTCCTAGAAAGAAACCCCACCTGGTTCGAGCTCATATGTGTCTACCCTACTTGGCTACTACCCTGCCTGGTTCAACCCCCCTGTTAGTTTACCCTACTTGGCTACTATCTCGCCTAATTGCTGGTTCTTCGTGACCATCCTCGTTACGTCCCCCTTTGTATCTGTTTCTATAATGATTGGTTTATGACACGAATGGCCATCCCTCAATGTATCATGTTAGTTAATTAATAAAATGGCATTTCTGTTATTGTAGTGATAACTCTCTGTTTTACCTTTAATGGACCCTATCTTAACCTCACTTCCCCTGTTAGTACCGACCCAAGAGCCTTACATCGGTCCCTGGTAACCGGACTAAGGGCTTCCCCCCGGTACCTACCTCGAAAAGAGGGGAGCCACGCCCTACCTGATCCGGGTCAACCGCAGTGCACTTGTACACCGTGGCCAACCGTTGTCCCGAAAAACTTATGACAGATTTTTCAGGATAACAATCACTATTAGATGTAAGTGTTGGATAAATCAATGGTCAAGATTAGATGAGTTTTTTTTTTTTTTTTTTTTTTTTTAAAGGTGTTTTAAACACCTGGTGTTCTATAAATTGTCCCCCATATATATATATATATATATAGGAAATAGGGTTTTTAGTCAAAAATCATGGGGTTTTATTATTTTTGTCAACAATTATCATTTTTATTGTTTTTGTCAACAAATTGGCTGTGAAGACAAAATTGCCCCTAATTTTTTTTTTAAAAGGTGTTTTAAACACCTGGTGTTCTATAAATTGTCCCCCATATATATATATATATAGGAAATAGGGTTTTTAGTCAAAAATTATGGGGTTTTATTGTTTTTGTCAACAATTATCATTTTTATTGTTTTTGTCAATAAATTGGCTGTGAAGACAAAATTGCCCCTAATTTTTTTTCTTTACCTCTTCTCTCTCCTTTTCTTTCTCATTTTCATAGCAGACACTTTTTTCTTTCTTTCTCTCTCTCCTATTCTCTCTCACCGTCTCTCCTTCTTCTCTCTTTCACTCCTCCTCTCTCTTCCGTCTTCTCTCTTTCTCTCCTCTTCTTCGTCGTTTCTTCTCTCCTTCTTCTTCTTCTTCTTCTCTTTCTCTTTCAAGTTTTTTTCTAGGTTTTTTTTTTTTAATTTCAATTTTTTTTTAAACAAAAATTTCCAGATTTTAGGGTGGTTGTAGTGTTTATGAATGGTGGGAGTTGTGTTTGGGTTTTATTAAAAAAAAAAAAATCATATTTTTTTAAAAAAAATTCAGATTTGATTTTCTAGATTTTTGTTGTTTGATTTTCCAGATTTTTTTAAAAAATTTCAGTTTTTTTTTTGGTTGAAAAATTTACAGATTTAAAAAAGGTTTGGATTTGAGTGTTAATTGTTGATTTTATGTGTTAATTTTTTTTCTAAATTATTTTTTTAAGGGTGGTTGTGGTTGTGGTTGTGCTTAAAAAAAAAATTCAGATTTTTATTTTGAAAAATTTTAGATTTGTGGATGTGTTTAAGTTTGGGTTGTGGTTGATTTTATGAATGGTGGGAGTTGTGTTTGGGTTTGGGTTTTGTTGAAAAAAAATTCAGATTTTTCAAGATTTGATTTTTTTCAAACAAAATTTACAAATTTCATTTTGTTTAAACACACTAGGCCACCAATTAAACCACCAGGGCAAAAAAAAAAAATTAGACACGCTAGGCAAAACGAATTAAACACACCAGGGTAAAATGAATTAAACACACCAGGCAAAAATAATTAAACACACCAGGGTAAAACGAATTAATCACGCCAAGACAAAACAAATTAAACACATCATGGCAAAAACAATTAAACACACCAGGGCAAAACGAATTAAACATATCAGGCAAAATGAATTAAACACACCAGGCAAAACGAATTAAACATACAGGGGTAAAACGAATTAAACACACCAGACAAAACGAATTAAACACATCTGGGAAAAACGAATTAAGCATCCAGGAATAAGAAGAAGATGGAGGTCTGGGAGGAAGAAGAAGAAGGAAATTTTTTTTTTTTTTTTTTTTTATAAATAACGACAATCTTGTCAAAAAAAGTGGATATGTTAATAAAAACAATAAAAATGATAATTTTTATTGTTAATTGTTGATAACAATAAAAATGATAATTTTTATTGTTAATTGTTGATAACAATAAAAAATTCAGATTTTTATTTTGAAAAATTTTAGATTTGTGGATGAGTTTAAGTTTGGGTTGTGGTTGATTTTATGAATGGTGGGAGTTGTGTTTGGGTTTGGGTTTTGTTGAAAAAAAATTCAGATTTTTCAAGATTTGATTTTTTTCAAACAAAATTTACAAATTTCATTTTGTTTAAACACACTAGGCCACCAATTAAACACACCAGGCAAAACTCATTAAACACACCAAGGCAAAAAAAAAAAATTAAACACGCCAGGCAAAACGAATTAAACACACCAGGGTAAAACCAATTAAACACATCAGGCAAAAACAATTAAACACACCAGAGTAAAACGAATTAATCACGCTAAGGCAAAACAAATTAAACACATCATGGCAAAAACAATTAAACACACCAGAGCAAAACGAATTAAACATATCAGGCAAAACGAATTAAACACACCAGACAAAACAAATTAAACACATCAGGGAAAAACGAATTAAGCATCCGGGAATAAGAAGAAGATGGAGGTCTAGGAGGAAGAAGAAGAAGGAAAAAAAAAATTATTTTTTTTATTTTCATAAATCTTGTCAAAAAAGTGGATATGTTGATAAAAACAATAAAAATGATAACTTTGGACAAAAATAATAAACCCACTAATTTTTAGGTTAGTTTTAAAGTTCTCCCTATATATATATATAGCTTATCACGTATAAGGTGATAACATTCCTATCTTACCAAAGCTAATAACATTCCTACCTTACCAAAGCTAAGGTGATAACATGCCTATCTTACCAAAGCAAAGCCTAGTAATTGTGCTAGTCAATATATATTTTAAAATTGAAACATTAAAAAATAATAATAATAATAATAAAAATAAAAATCATAATCCTAACCTTGTGGGTCATAAATTGTCCTTGGATTGAAGTATCTGCCTTTTGATAGACCCCTATAGCATACATATATTTGTCAGCTCGTCCATGAAATCCTATAATGACTCGGTTCTCAACTGGAAGACTAAAATGAGTGCCTTTCTGAAGACCAAAAGGTCCATGTGTGTGCCAATTTGTGTAGAACGTTAGAGATTCTACATAAGATTCGGCATTATTGTAATATTCGGCATTATTGTACTTTACGGTGGTTCCACTTATCGACGTCAAATATTCTTCGGGCCAATCAATCGAAATCTACATTTTTGGTAATGTAAAAATTTATGAAAAGTATAATAGTATTAATTAGTCAATCAAATCAAAGCCCTATGAGATAATTAAGACAATACTTACCTGGGTTTTGTTTCCACCTTCGCCACCAAAATTGCTTGAAGATTCTGCCTCTTTATTTGCACAGACACTTTTGAAGGATAGCGAATCAATGATATCTCCATGATTAACTATTATCTCTACAATCCCACCCTTGGGCATATAGCTCCATCTTGTTCCTCTAAGGCCACCCCAAGGTCCTACCTCAATTGAAGATTGATAGACCTGATTGGAAGAACCTCCATGAGACCAAAATGTAAACATAAAATAGGTTTTAGGTGCGAGATTCCGTCCCGCACTTATCACCTGATAATTAATAATTAATAATCAACAGCAGTGTAATATACCTTCTTTTTTTTTTTTCATTTTACACCTATGTCCACTGTATCTTACACTAGGAAAATGTGCGGGGTTCCCACCTCCACATCCGATAATATATATATATATATCATTAAAACTTGATTTTTTGTTTTTATGTGAGTTGAAATTTAATTTGAAACATTTAACTTTATCATAGGCTGAAACAAAGATTAGAAGGCTTACATTTCTACCCCGCAATATCCCTTCAACAGCTTCTCCAAAACCCATTGTCATATTTGTTATTACCAGGTCTTTCAAAAATTTGAGATTTACCAACCCTTGAGGCGGCTTCAAGAGATGCTTACAGTCTCTGATTTCAAGCCCATTTAGGTATTTCATGGCTCCTTCCTCTACAATCCACTCTTCCAGATTTGGAAGGGACCGCAGTTTCAGGATGAGGAGATTCGGAAATACTTTGCTGGGAAAAATTAACTGTTTCCCAAAGTACGAGTCACTGAAAAGCCTTAGAATGTTGAGATGAGGCAACTGCCCTAGGACCAGCAGTTGATCATTAACATTTATTCTTGATGATAACAAAGTTAGCTTCCTGAGGTAAAGAGGAAATAAATTATCAAACCTCTCTTGTGACAGTAGTCCTTGCAAATAAAGGTCTCTTAGATATTCATGCTCTTTCAATGACAAGTCCAAGTTGATGTAAGAATTATCTTTACATCTCAACTTCAAGAATTGAAGTTTGGTCAGTTTAGAAATACACTCACTCATTTCCTTGCTCCCAATCTTATTTCCAGGGCCTGTCAGCTTCAGCTTTCCGAGTCTTGTCAACTTTTGGAGCTCAGTTAATTCACTTAGAGATTCGATGTTTACCCCACATAAAGTACGCAAGTTTGTTATTGACCTTAAATCTAACCGGACTTTATCAGATGAATTCTCAAACAAATAGAGATGCCGTAGCTTCTGTGCCTTGTCTATATGAATAACATTGCTTATGTTAGTGTGTTTGACATCTAAAGTCTCTAAACATGGCAGACTTGGTACAGCATCTGGTAGACTATCGATAAAAGTCGACCTCAGGCCAAGATACTTCAAGTGTATCAGTTTTTGTAGAACATCGTCAGATAACATAGGCTTGTATAGACCCTCGAGATCAAGCATATAAAGCAATCCAAAGCCTCTATTTGAAATAATCTTGTTAAGGAACATACCTACATCTCCAGCATGTATTTGGGTGTTGAAAGCCACAAAAGATCGTAGGTTCTGAAGAAATGAGGAGGGGAAGTTGTTGATCATGCCCGAGTGAGTTGCCAGCCGCCGAACTGCTGCTAATTCTGATTGTTTGTCTGTGGATACACAAGACGTGTGGAAGAATCCTATAGCTTCTGCTTTTGAAGAGAAGAAATCATATAGAAAACCAGGCATGTAACATGTTTTAGGACTTCCATCTGACTTCCGTCTTACTTGAATCATGTTTCTGACGACTAGTTCTTTAAAGCACCTTTCTGCGACATCTTCGTGATTTGTTTTCTCAGGATCCGAAGGCATCACAAATCCCTCAGCAACCCATAGATGAATCAACCTCCTCACAGGTATCTCAGCTTTTCTTGGGAAAATCCCCATGTAAAGAAAGCATGGCTTTATTTCTGAAGGAAGATCATGATAGCTTAAAGCCAAGATATCTCCTTTATTATTACTTGCACGCACAATCGCTCTATACCAGTCATCATAGTGTTGTCTTTTGGTAGACAACAGACCTGCAAGCAAGACAATTGCTGATGGTAAACCACCACATATCTTCAGAATTTGCTTTTTTAATGTACTCAACTGTGAATTATTCATCACCTCAGCTTCTGCCATTCGAACCTTGTTCAAAAACAATTTCCAGCTCTCCTCTTCATTTAATCGGCCTAAACGTAGAGTTAAATAAGTAGCCTGGTCTGGTAAATTAAGTACAATGCGAGTAGTTATAATTATTCTGGCATCAAACTGAGAAGAGTTCAAGAGAGTTGCCAAAATTTGACTACTCTCAACACCAACACCTTCCAAGACTACAAGGCACTTCCCCCCATTTAAGAGTTCACCGATCTTAACCATCAATTCATCTTCAGAAAGTGTTGATTCCACCACCAACTCGACTTGATTAATTTGTCTTAGTATATCAGCCAAGACATATCTAGAATCGAACAAACTTGGAACCTGAACCCAGGCACGGTTGGTGAAATTCCGCCTCACATCAACTCTGTTGTATAAAGTTGTCGCCAGAGTTGTTTTGCCTAAACCTCCCTCTCCAACGACAGCAATAACTTTTGGAAATTCATGAGGCTTTAATCGTATGAACAACTCGTTCATTTTCTGTTCAGGACCAACGAAATAATTAGTTTCCTCCAGAAAAAGCCAACGCCAGCCATACTCCTGGTCATTTTCAAAGCTCAATAATCTTGATGTTGTAGCATTATCCCTAGTCACAGCTTTTTCTTTCTTTTTTTCCAAGCGTCTGACCTCATTCATGAATTTCTTCATTTCATGGATGAAAATAATATGGCTGCACAGTGACGTGAAGGAAAGCATGAAAGGACTGGTTTGATTCTCTCTCCTTCTGAATCTGATCTGCTGCAATTCATTTCTTATAAGCAAGGTGTCTGTGGCATCATCCGCGGAGTAAATTGCTTTCAGAACCCGGGCCGCCGTCTGATCATTCATTGACCAACAACCTGACAAAGCTTCACGATCCTCTGCATCCTGTAAGAATTGCTCGAATGAATGGAGATTGTTGATAGTTGTCCGGACTTGTTTTTTGAACAGTGGATTGCTAGTGGCGGTTTGGCCTCGCAGAAAATCTTGTAACTTCTCGATCAAAAGGGAAACGCTAACTTTGGCATCCATGGATTGAAACTATCTGAAAATTGGTCAGGATCTTTCTATTCTGGCTATTGTTTTCTCATTATTTTATTTCTCTTCTTCTTAATAAAAGTATTTATTGAATAAAATATAATTTGATATTTGGAGGTGGGTGGAAAAAAATTCCAGTCCAAACCATTGAAGATAAAAAATTGCATACGTGTAAGAAGTGCCACATGTGCGCCACATTTGATCTTCTTGTGCCACGTGTCTCTTTATCTTTATCGTTATTGTGGTCATGTAAACTATTCAACGGTTGATGTGGGAGATATTATTAAGGGGGAATTGCACAAATATCCCTCGCGATTTGATAAAATTGCACGAATATGGCAGTTTTAGCCATATACACATAAACATCCCTCAACATTTGAAAATTGTTGCAAAAACATCTCCTACTGTTATATAAATCCGTTAGTCAATGGTCAAAAGTGTAAAAAGTCTAAAATACCATTTATTTTTATTTTAAATAAATTGAAAAATAAGATAAATATTTAAAAAAATATTTTAGAAAACATGAATGTATCTTAAATCTAAATCTTTTAAAAAAATTCATCTTTACAAATAAAAAAAAAATAGTTTTTTAAACAATTTAATAATAATTCAATTTTAAATTTTAAATTTATTTAAAATTATGGGGGATTGCACAAACAATTTTTTTTTAAGATGAATTTTTTTTTATAGGTTTTAGATTTAAAACACATTCATGTTTTCCAAGAGATTTTTTAATATTTTTTGTCTTATTTTTAAATTTTTTAGTTTATTTAAAATAAAAATGTAGGGTATTTTAGACTTTTTACACATTTGACCATTGACTAACGAATCCATCTAACAGCAGAGGATGTTTGTGCAATATTTTTCAAATGTTGAGAGAATTTTGTGTATATGTGGCCACAACTGCCATATCCGTGCAATTTTATCAAATCTCAGGGGATGTTTGTGCGATTCCCCCTATTATTAAAGATATTCTTGAAGATTTTGGATTTAAAAAACATTGTTGTAAATAATATATATTATTATGTTTCCATATATAATTAGGTAGTAAATTATTTTATGCTTTGATTTTATTGAATCAAATCTAATTTCCCTATTGTATAGGTTTCTTTTTAATTATTTTATGATTTGATTTTATTAAATCAAATCTAATTTCTATAGGTTTCTTTTCAAGTATAAATAAGAGTTATTGTAGCCTTTAGAGGCAATTTAGATCTTCTCAATATAAGAGTAGCTTATGAAAAAAAAAAAAAAAAATTCCACATAAGATAAGTAGGCAGCTAATTAAAAAAATTGTATAGTTGTGCATATTAAACCTTATGTAGCAAAAAAATATATATATTAGACATTGTTAATATGACCGTCTACTTTCAAACAGCCTGTTACACAGTTATTTTTTTGGTTAACTCAGCAAGTATTTAAAATTGACATTAATTTTTTATCTATTTTTGGTAATGAAATAAAATTAAAAATAAAAAAAGAAAAAAATTGGACACATCATTAAAAATAAATGTGTTTTAAATAGAAGTATTGGAGACCAAATTTTAAGTTAATTATCTATGAGTCCATCTTTATGTCACATAGGAAGCAAGTCTCTTGACATTATTGTCATATCAACGATTTTTTGTATCTAAACCACTTTTGCATTGGAATGCTCTTGATTGATTATTGAATAAAATTCAAAGAGTTTGCTTTAATTATCTTTCATTTTCGGTATCTATGCACAGATCAACAGAATAATAGTAGGTTGCTTTTGGAGTTGTTCGTGTGAGTTTTTCTCATAAAAACTTTTGCTACATCAACAATCCACGTTGATTTGTTTTTATTTATACCAAATTCAAACTTGATAATTATATATATATATATATATATTATATAAGTCAGGTTATAACAATTCAAATTTCTGACTTAATTTTTTATTTCAGTATTTCAATTACCCATTTGCTTATGTGCTATGGTTGAAAGGGTGAAGACATGAAGTCAACAAATTGAGTCAAAAATTTAAATTGATATAGCCCGATCATATATATATATATGAGTAATGCTAGGCTTCCCAAATATTTGTGTTAAATTCTTTTTCAAATGATATGTCACGTGAGTTGTCAACATCACATTCTTTATAACACAGTCTCATGATTTAAAGGATGTTGAACGTGCCATATCATTTGAGAAAAAAAATTGAGAAGTCTAGCATTATATATATATATAAATAAATTTTTCTCTTCTTAAGAGCGAATTGAACTTTTAAGATTATGACGAGACTTATGAGTAATTGATTAAGTTTAAAAAGACTTTAACTAAGTTAAAGTATGTGAATCTAATGGTTGATAATTGTGGGAGTGATATAAATAAAATCAGTTCGTCCTGAAGAGAGAAAAACTATATATGTGTGTGTGTGTATGTGTGTGGGGGTTGGTGGTTCTCTAATAAGGACGTCCTTAAATTATAAGTTAAGGACGTCTAACCACAGTCACACATTCATATTGAGTGTGAGTATTTGTTAATGTGGGGTTGTGGACCCATTTGAAACATGTGGCTGTGGGAGGTGGTCTTGAAATTGTTATGTAAGGACCACCCTGATAGGAGAAGGATTGGGTAGGTGGTTCTCTAATAAGGACGTCCTTAAATTATAAATTAAGAACGTCTAACCACAATCACACATTCATATTGGGTGTGAGTACATGTTAATATGGGGATGTGGACCCATTTGAAACATGTGGTTGTGGGAGGTGGTCTTGAATTGTTATGTAAGGACCACCCTGATAGGAAAGGATTATATATATATATATACAGTTCCGTTCTGGTCAGTGCGCACTAATGTAACTACATCAGTACCAATGCATATGGGCCACTGATTATGGAGAAGCTTTGAGTACAAGTGCATACACTTTAAGTCAAAGTATGTAAATCTTATGGTCCACATATAATGCAATGATGAAGTTATATTAGTACACTTTGATGAAGTTATATTAGTGCGTATTGACTTGAACATTTCTCTATATATAATAATAATAATAAGAGTCAACTTATACCTAAAGAGTAATGGCTAATGTGTAAACAATTCGAAGAGGCTAATTTGGTAAATTCGTACACAAATGCAAATTCTTAAATAAAATTAGAGAGCTTCTTTTGACAATTCAATTTTTTCTTTTTATACTTCTTTTCTAAAAACACTCCATTCTCAAAATTTAAATTAAAAAAAAAAAATAAAAAAATCTAAAGACACTTTCTTTTGTTCCAAAATTGTCATTTTTATCTTTTGACACTCCTATTCTAAAAACACTCCATTTAAAATAATAATAATAATAATTCTAAAGACACCCTATTTTATTTTAATAAAAGTTAGGATAAATCATCATAACCTTTGGATTTATTCGAGAAGTAATCTTTTTTTAATTAAATTATTAAAAAAAGAAATTATCTCTCATAAATCA